>JBCAUI010535961.1:0-11062 GCA_038406195.1 Haplosyllis anthogorgicola
TAATTTTGGTTTACATTATTTGAATCATCAACTTGAAATAACAGAAATATTTCAGTTTTGAAAAAATACCGGGATAATGTATAGTTTGTATTCTGATGACTTATGATGCGCTCGGCCAGCTTGTGAAAACCGTGTAAATTTCTAAGTATTAGGGAACAATTGAATTTTACCCTTTATTATTCAAACTTGAGGTCTGAAAGACCTTGGTCATACAATATTTGTAATGCCGTAAGATATAAGATGTACACTCACATCTTTTTCAAACCTGGGCCAGCTCAGGAAAAACCATGTTATCTTCTAACCATTACAGTACACGGAATTCGTATCAGAAAGTTAACAATAGCGCATCATAAGCACAGCGTGAAATTCTTTTGTTCTTTCCTTTGTTCTCTTAGTTTCCAAAATGATATGAATTCTGTGTACTGAGGAACAACTTTGTATTATTCAAAATTAAATTAGAAAATAATCCTGGGCTAATGCAGAACAAGAAGTCTTTAATGTTTTAAAAACAATGGAGGTTTTCTTGAGAAGATGAAATTCAAAAGCTCAGTGTGGAGTTCTTTTCTTTCCTTTTTCGTTTCCAAATTAATACATAGTAAAAGTATTGTTTTTCAATGGTTTTGTTTGATGAAAACAAAAATTATGCAAACAACTCATGTTACATACATTTTATTTGTAAAAATTAGTTGCAGCAGGTCATGAAATTACTATTGAAAATTTCATGCTGAGCTCCTTCAATTCAATTGTTGCGGGGCGCTAAACTTTTGATAGTAATTTCATGGTCTAAAAGCGACACTGATTTAATTCTTATCAAAAATCTGAATCAAAAATTGATCATACAAACTCAATACTACTATCTCAAACTAATTAACTAAAACCATGTAATGTGAAGTATAATAAACACAACTTGAAACTGTTTCAAAGCTGATTTTCAAGTTTTTCATGTTGTGCTAACATGGAGTCACATTACAAATGACATATCCACTGTGCTCCTTAATCACTAATTTCGTGATTTCAAGTGAACTTTTTTGAATTAAAATGATAAATGCAGCCGATACTCTGGAGACCGAATCAAATACAATGGACCTCAATTTAAAAACATATTCAAAAAAAGTTAAAGATGACATTTTGTCCATAAACATTGAACTTCCCATCTGTATCTATGTATCTGCACAGATGTGTGGCCTTGAAAATTTTCCAACATCTATGTTTCCATAGAAAGGACGTAAATGCAATAACTGAGAGCATAAAATTAAATTTTTCAGATCGTTAAATTTACATCAATTTTATTTCAATAGAGTGTCAATAACCCAGCGCGAAGCTCAATTGAAATTCAATTGTTTGGATACCTTAAACTTTTCATAGTTATTTATTGATCTGAAACAGAAAGCATGGATCAATAAGATATTTTAGGGTTTAGGGTTCCCGACCATTCACCTCGGGACGTTTGAAAACAAAAGAATTGTTTTGATTGCAGCTAAAACAAATAGAGACGAAATAAAACCATGGTTTTATTATTGCTGCTGACGTCACTGGACTATTTATCTACTCTTTTTCTAGTAGCAATATGCTGGATGCTCTGGAGATTCACCAGGTAAAAGTTTATTCGTTTTGTGGAATGAGATGCTCAGCTATGTTCACCATTACAATACAAACTGTAGATTAAAAAATATAGCTGGGAGGGGCGACATCTACTAAACATAAAAAACAGCATCCGAAATACAGAGTGGTATATTGGTATGATCAAACGTGCTACCGCTGCGCCCTAGAGTTTTTTGCTATTAAACAAAAAAATTTAGATCTGCTACACAACTGTTGTCTCACTAAATTATGCCAATATGAAGCTGACTTGTTGCAATTGATCAAATACGGTATAGTTTGTATTCTGATGTCTTGATAGCAATACTATTTCACTTTATGTCTGGGAAGAAACATCAGTAAATTCTATTGTTCTCCAGAGAGACAAGGAGCAATTGGTAAGAATTTCTCTTCAGCCTACGCTTTTCTGTAACCATTGTAGAAAACCGAATGTCACGACAACGATGACGACGACGACGCCGAACTTTTTATCTGCTGAAAGGATCCCCGGACCCTACAGACTACCCTTTGTAGGCTCCTTATACAAATATCTGCCAGGAGGTCAGTAATGTTAAGCTGAAGAAAAAATGCTTGAATTCCCTCAGCTCAGGAACATTTCTATCGATTTGCACACGTACAGAAGTGCTATTGTTCCAAACTGATAAGAATTTCCTCCGCTATTCTAATTTGTGGCACCTCAGTTCCCAGTGCATGCCAATTTGGGAGGCAAACAGTAACGCCATCTGTGGTTAAACATTTTGTGCCCATTAATAATTGTGACTGAATTGTGACTGACTGCCAACTAACACCCGTATACAGTGGAGACGTGACAAAGGATGATATTTAGCATTTTGGTCATTGGAGAGTACACCTTCAGTTGTTCTTTCAGGAGAGTACAGCTTCAGTTGTTCTTTCAGGAGAGTACACTTTCAGTTGTTCTTTCAGGAGAGTACAGCTTCAGTTGTTCTTTCAGGAGATTACAGCTTCAGTTGTTCTTTCAGGAGAGTACAGCTTCAGTTTGCTGCTGGAGTCTCACATGAAGATGTACAAGAAATACGGTCCTATTGTTCACGAGAGTCTTGGTGGTAAATACAAATTTGTTCGACTGTTTGACCCGAAGGTAAATGAAACTAGAATGCTATTCAGTCGAAGGCCCACCGCCCGCACTGTAAATAGTCATTAAAATCCCATAAAAATTAAAACATGAAAGAAATTGCTAATTTTACCAGTAAGGTCGGGTATGCAAGTCAATTTGAAGAGGCATTACAGTAAAAGCTGCATTGGGTTTACTGGCCATTGGGCAAACTACTGTCATCCACCTTCTGTTTCTCAATCGCCAAATTGATTTCTACTTAGTATTTTGTACTTCATTGGACAAACCTACTGTCATCCACGCACTTTTTACCTTAAATAATGAAATGCAGATTCTTCTGAATTTTCAACTAGAGATTGTTCTCTCCTGCAGGACGTGAAGAAGGTGATCCGGAGTGAGGGGCGGTACCCGACACGCCCCACCCTGGAGTGCATTCTCAAAGTCGCCGAGGACATCAACTCCCCGACCTACCTGCCGACTCAGTGAGTTCAGTAGGGTACGAAGTGTAGCGTGTATTTATTGCCCGTCAGGTGCTGCCACAATTGTTTGGCGGCAGAAAACTCCTATGCTTTACCATTGCAATTCAGCACACCATCACATAATTGTTGCTTTGTCACGCTTTGTAACATACACATCGCACCCCACTGATCTATGTTTCATAAGAGTTCTTGCTATACCGCTGCTTTTATTTATTTGCACATTGAGTTCTTGAGACATGCATGACATGCGCAAAGTAAATTAAATTGGTTCTTTCGGTGTCCACGACATTGTTTCGGCAGCACTTGTCACAGTATGAGATGCCATTTTCTCTTGCCATCAGCTGCTCTTTGAGGGTCTCCATAGACAGCATGTATGTGTATAAAAGTGTATAAGGCAGATGGAGACAATGTCTAATTTAATTTATTAGGGTGAAACAATTAATAGATGGCATAGACGTACATCTTTTTCTGACACATTTACATAGAGACAAAATGGAGACCATTTAGCCAGCTGCCTTTTTACGGTATGCCACTCATTACGGTACAGGTTCCAACCAGCAATTTAGCTCATGAGGTAGTGACATCTGCTGTTAATTGATAAATATTGACCATGTTGAACCAGGGGCCGTGAATCAGTGCATGACTACTATTTAACTGCTGTGTGTGAGATGTGAACTGACATTAAAATGGAGATTGTGCATTGTCCTAAACATTGGTATACAATGTATGATGAACAGTGACCTATGACTCATTAACATGTTATGATGTGCATGCATCACTGCACAGCCTTCGTTCCACAATGCGAACATGTAGTCCTTCCTAATTAGCTACTGAACTGAAAGGTTGGAAAGCGTATCATAACCCAATACGTATTTTCAGGGAGGGAGAAAACTGGTTCCGACAGAGGGCAGCAGTGCAGAAGTACATCATGAATTCTAAGAACGTTTCACTGTATCTGTCTCTCCAGGAAAAGGTGAGATCAGTAGTTCTACTTTGCCTGCGGGACAAAAACAGATTCTGAGAAAATGTCAAAATTCGACATGTTGAAAGCACGTAACTGGAGACGAAAAACGAACCCAAAAGTGCTGGGGGAAAAGAAACCAAAGAAACTTAAAGCTGAGCTTCCACCCCTTATGGATCCGTATACAAGGGGAAGGGGGTAGTTCATTCTTCAGTCTTCAGCCAGAAGTTATAGAAACAGCATGGGTCATTTGTATTCGGAATGTGCACACAGAGGTCTTCACACTTGGAGAGGCACTAAGAGAATGACCAAGATTTGCATAGGCTGTCCTTTATATAGCCCCTGGAGAACTGGAAAGTAGTATTTGATCAAACATAATTGGCGTTGACACCTTTTGCAATTCAGAACAATGTGCTGTCAAACAAGTCAAACATACTGAACACAGTGCACAAATCATTTATTTGCAACTTGGGAAGGGTTGTTTTTTTGGGGGTTTTTTTCTTTCCTAAAATTTTGAGTACTTATAATGGAACCTCAGCTTTAAATATCTCCTCAATTTTCTATTTCTTCGAGAAAAAAATCAGTCATCATCTAAATGGTAATTCTCCATGAAAGATTGCATTGTCTAAATGGCAAGCTCTCGAAAGGCACAGTTGATAATTACCTTCTCGTTATGTCACCCAGCAGTTTTTAATAGTTCCAATTTCGCACCTTTTTTCTAACCTTGTAGGTGGCGGATGACTTTGTGACGTATTTGAGAGGAAATCTCAACAAGGAAGGGGAAGTTGATGACTTGGTTGAACATCTCAAAAAGTACTCACTGGAAGGTAACATGATCAAATTGTTCCTATGATGATCAGTATGGTACAAAGTGTAACTTACAAAATACTATTTTATAGTTACAAATATGTGATGGTGTGGTGAACTGCAGTGGTAAAGCAAAGGAGTTTTCTGTCGCTCAAGACTGTGATCGTGCTTTGTAAGTTACACTTTGTACCCGACTAGGATTTTGTGTGGTGATGGGACATGGGGAATACAAGCAAAAAGAAAAGAAAAATCATTTATCTTTTTGTCGCAATTAAATCAAAGTGTTTCTCATTGCCAGCGGTTGGACTGGTCTGCTACAATAAGCGCCTCGGACTGCTTGAGACGGAAACCGCACGGAACGAAAACGTGCAGGACGAAAACTCTGAGGACGGTAACACCATGCTACGCGCTGTAAACAGGTAATACTCCTGAACATGAGGTAGAAGTCTGAATAAACTGAAACTCTTTGGCTCTGTTCCCAACGGCTTTCCTGATGCACAAACGCAAATGACAGGCACCGAAATATTCGCGCAATTTAAAGGGACCGTTCATCGGTGAGAAACTGTTTGAATGTTAACATTGGAATACAAACTGTAAATTAGGAAATATAGCTAGTAGGAGGCGACATCTATTGAACGTTTGTAAAATAAACAAAATACGTGTACTGTACAAGGATGACTCGAACGTGCTACCACTGTTACAGACATTAGGAAAAAAAATGTGTCACACAGTCTTGTTGAATTATAAATATTAATTTGAAATTGACTTGTTGCAACTAATATGATCAAATTGTATATTTTATATTGTGATGAAATGTTTCAGGATCACGGATCAGATGTTGCCGATAATACAGAGATGGCACTTTGTGGAGAGAGGATATTTAAAAGCCCAATATGAACGTTTTGTTGAGGCATTTAGAACTGCGAACAGGTTATGCTAAAAGCAATTCGCTCTCATTACCTCCAAATGCTTCGCTATTTGATATTTGGCACATATCAGGTCTTGCTTAATTTCTACAGTGTTTGTCTTGTATGTTTAATTTCTGTGATGATACTGCATGTTGATTGAACCATTTTCAGGAAAACCACTAATGTTACCAGGTTTGAGTTACGATTTAATTAGAACACTTCACTCCTGTTTAACACACATTTTACTTCTTTTTAATAAGACAAATTGGACACCGTTACAAAACACCCAATATATTTCTCACTCTATGGAGATTTCGCACCAGAAGATGCCGCCCTCTATGCATGCTCCAAAGAGCATCAACGGGATTCTCGATTTGCGACAGATACTAGAACCGCGCTTCTTCAAAAATAATACGCTGGGTGTTCTCTATTGACGAAGCAAAAACTCTCTTGTTAGTTAAAGAAAAATGTAACACCAGATCTAACTCATCCCCTACTCTAGTTTTAATCTACAATACTGTCAAAAATTTGAACTGGTCTGCAAAGTATTGTTGTTTCTGCACAAAAATGCTTACAGGCCCTCTTTTTAATTGTACCATCGTTCCACACATTTCAGATTGTCCCGCAAACTGATAAAGGAAGCAATGCATTCTGAGACGGGGGTTGTTGAAAACACAATTTTGCATAAATTTCTACAGGTTTGTACACAGATCAGCTGAAATTTAGGTCTGCAAACTTGCCACTTTGTTTTGAAAAAAAAAAAGGTTTTTTGTTGGACCAGGATCCATTTGTGGAGCCACTGATTATCCCTGTTTTGGACTTCGTGTGACCTGCTCCATGGGTTTTAAATCCAGGGTGGATCTCTCACCTGCACACTTACTTGCTTGTGTGCAGTGATCCCGAGGGTCACATCTGGTGCGACACCTGCCTTTTCTACCAATGGAGGTGTACACTGTATAAGCATGTGTACGGCATGGCTGGCTGGGCTACTCTCACATGCATCAGCCGGGATTTGAACTCCGGACGCAGTGGTGCCACTTTTAAATACCTTTAAGTGTGATAATTATGATAATGTTCCAAATAAATTTACGTTGTGCTCACCCTATGCTTTAAAATTATAACGTTATTTAAAGAGCTGATATAAATAATGATGAATTCAAAAATTTCACATTAATTATTGATAAAATTGATGATGAGATGATGTGTAAAATTAACTTATTTTCACGCAGAACGAGAAGATCTCGTTTGATGAGACGGTCAGCATCATGGATCTCGCGATGATAGGTGGAATAGACAGTGTGAGTTTAATCGGTTTTTTATTTTTATTTTTATTGGACCAGAGTCCATTTGCGGGACCACTTATTACCCCCGTTTTGGACTTTGTGTGACCTTCCCCATGGGTTTTAAAGCCAGGGTCAATCCCTTGCCTGCCTGCTTGCATGCACTGATCCCAATGGTCATATATGGTGCTACATCTGCCTTTCCATCAATATGAGTGTACACACAGCCTTTTCTGATTTATTTCATCTTCTCAATTAAGCAGATTAGGTAGATTAGGAAAATTAGGCAGAATATTTATACTATCATTAACAAAATAACTGAAAATGGTTAATAATTAATTCTAGGTTCATGTACTAAATTAGTATAGATGTCCCTGCATATTCCTTCAAAGCATGATAAACTGCAAACTTCAGCACAGAACAGAGAAGAAAACCAAACGAATTTTCTGGGTTTTGTTTTTTTTGAAAGGGGATAGAAGCACATGAATGCACGGCGTGGAATTGTGTTGTTTCGAAAATAACATAATTTACATCTTCTGATGTAAAGACAAAAATTTAATTTTTTTCAGACAGCATACACATTGGGTCACGTGATATACCACCTGACCAAGCACCCAGAGATACAGGACTTCCTTTACAAGGAACTCAAAGCGGAAGTTGGAGTGGGACAACCAGTCAAACCGGAAGTACTTAAGGACGGACTAAAGTACCTGAAAGCTGTGGTTCAAGAAACAAATAGGTACGAAAAAATATTTTGTTGAAACAGGACAACAGAACACAAGAGTCGTATCAGAACTTTTAGAAGTTCACTTGTACCCTAATGTACACACTTGGTACGATTTCTGTGTAGCAAAGATTTTTCTTTTTAGACAAGCAATCAAAATTAATTGTGGGAGTAACACAATCTCGTTACTTTATCTTTACGCTAATTCAATTTCTGTTCTGCTTTACTGTATGCCAGTTGTAAGAATCAAATCACTTAAATTTAATCAATTATCACAACTGCACAAAGAACTCTACACGTACTTCCAAATCGTACCAAAACTTCTCACAAGCATTTCTCAATCCCGTTCCATAATATCTCCTTTTTCTCCACTTGTTAATGCATTTTCTTACTCAGTAGTAAATATATTTACAGACTGACCCCCGCTGCGGGAAATTCTGTGTTTAGAACTCTTCAGGAAGACATCGTTGTGTCTGGCTACAAAATACCCAAAGGGGTGAGTGATTGTAATTCTGTTCCGTAACAACGTTACAAAATACCCAATATATTTCTCGAGCTATGGAGACTTCGCACTAGAAGATGCCGCCCTCTACACATGCTCCATAGGCCATCAACGGGGGATTCTCGATTTGCGACAGACACTACGACTGCGCTCCTGCAAAAACAAATATACTGGGTGTTCTCTATTGAATTAGGAATAGCGTTTTTTAGGCATTGTTTGCAATTGACTTTTTCAATTGTTGCTTTACAGTGGAACGTTGCTGTGGAGAATGCGGTGATGGGTAGACTACCTCAGTATTTTGAGAATCCAGAAGAGTTTAAACCAGAGCGGTGGTTAAAGGACAAAAAAGGTAATGTGCCTCCCAGTTTACAGCCTATTAACCAAAAAAAAAAGTTTAAACCAGAATGGTGCCTCCCAGCTTACTAACAGTGTTAAGACCTTATTCACTAGAAAAGCTTGAACCAGAGCGGTGGTTAAAATATGATAATGTGCCTCCCAACAAACAGCAGTGTTGTTAGCAGAAGTGATGAAATATAACTAAAAATCTGAATTGAGCGCTATGGTACATCGACATGGCTTGACCAGGTTTAATTAATATTCAGACGGGTGACCATACAGTGGAAAGTTGCCACCTCAAGATACAAATCAGAAATTACAAAGTGATACATGCCCAATAGTGTACGAAGTTATGTTAAGTTTTGTTATATTATGTTATCAAGAGTGATTTTATGACTAAAATTGTGTGATAGTCCGCTGAAATACAATACTAAACCATAGGCGTTTTCTGCCGCCGTACAATTTTGCCAGCACCTGAGGGGCAATAAAGGCGATCTATACTTCTTTCCAGGTTGAGTAAAAAGATGTTCAGGTTTTTAAAATGACATTGGCACAGTCTAGTTTTCTATTATTATTTTTCGTATATTGCGTCTTTCAGACCTGCAGAGAAACTGTTATTCCGTGTTGCCCTTCGGTATGGGAGCTCGATCCTGTCCTGGGAGAAAAATAGCCATGCAGGAAATATACCTCTGTCTTATTAAGGTAAAGTGCCTCTTAGTTTACCATGTACCTCATACCCTATCTTGTAATGTGCCTATGTGTATCAGACCCTATCTTGTAGTGTGCCTCTTAGTTTACAATGTATATCAGACCCTATCTTGTAATGTGCCTCTTAGTTTACAATGTGTATCAGACCCTATCTTGTAATGTGCCTCTTAGTTTACAATGTGTATCAGACCCTATCTTGTAATGTGCCTCTTACTTTACAATGTGTACCAGACCCTATCTTGTAATGTGCCTCTTATTTTACAATGTGTATCAAATCCTATCTTGTAATGTGCCTCTTACTTTACAATGTGTATCAGACAGTTCCTTGTCATGCGCCAGTTTCAAAAGTGCTACCTCAGTGTTCAGATATAATGTTGAGATATTTGAACACTTTTTAAAACTTGTTCTGACTGTTTATTTCATGTGTTTACAGTTGGTCCTAACGTGCAGAATTGAGTATCATCATGAAGAAATAGGAATAAAGAATTACACGTTTCAACAGCTCGACAAGCCGCTCAGAGTTAAACTCATCAGAAGATAATAGAAATAACACGCCTGTAAAAATACTCTGAGGCACTACCGCCTCAGATGAAGAAATTACTATCAAAAGTTTCTCACCCGGCAACAATTGAATCGAATGAGCTTCAGTACACGGAATTTGTATCAGTTTGGAAACGTCTAGAACAAAAGAGAGGACATCAGAATTTCACGCTGCGCTTTTGATGCGCCATTGTTCCCAAACTAATACGAATTCCGTGTACTGAGGATGAAATTTAATTGTTGCGGGACCCTTTTTAACAGTAATTTCAACTCCTGGTTGATGCAGATGCTCTATTAAAATGCTCAAACCTGTAAGACCCTGACGTAAAGTAATAATTTCATGATCTGTTTTCTCGCGCGTAGAGTACGGAATCATGTACATGTATTCAATATATATTTCTATTTGGTAGCTTAACCTTTTACTTCTTAAGTCGTATAAATCGTAAACAGGCATATCTGCTCAGAACTGAAAAAGTCGTAATTCTAATAATATGCTTGACCCATTCTAAATCGTAAAAATGTGAATCTTCCTGAAACATAAAATGTCATAATGTTCCCTGTCGAGACAAGTGGGTCATAAAAAGCTCATTAACAAATAGATAACCTCACAGACTTAAGATTCCTGACCAACAAGGTTTAGTGCAGGCAACTACCATACAATCTACATTTATGGAAAACCTCCATATGTACAACCTGTTCTACACTATATTTTCTTTTTCCAATAAACATTCTTTACTATTCTTATTCATACTTTCCAAACATTTTCGTTTATATATTATAAACACCATACCTGATGTAAAAATTAGTACCTGTATTGTGTCAAAAAGTTAAAATCATGAAATAAGTCCATAGTTAGTTCTCATCACTATGTTTATTATTTCTTTCCACTTGAAGGAATCTATTTAAACTCAAAAAACTTATTATACAATCAACAGAAAACATATTTTAAAAACAATGTATTGAATGTAAAAAGCTTTTGTAGTTGCAAAGTTAGCTATCAAAAAGTTTAGGGGAAAATCAGTTTTAAAAGTTTTAAAAGCTTCTATTCACACTGTAATGTGTTAGCTATGAATGAGAAAGTTTAGGCCCAACTTTGCAAGCAAGATAAAGGGAAGTATGAATCATGTAAATTATATATTTAGGCTG
>JBCAUI010535972.1:0-11062 GCA_038406195.1 Haplosyllis anthogorgicola
TTATAGAACAAATATTAAGCTTTCGCTTGCTCTGTGCATTCACTCCGCCTCACAACCGATTGATGCTAGTCGACATAAATAAATAAATTTGCAGAATGAATTGGATTTTGTTTTGTTGGTCATGTTGGTCCGATGCATGCTATTTATGCTTTATAAATTTTATTATTGAGATGGCTAATTTTTATGGATTCATAATTGCAAATGTCACCGTCTGTTGAACAATACGTGCAGAAACAGTTGTTTCTTTGACAGTGGTTTCAGTTTACTGTCATTAATCAATATGCCATTCATACATAATAAAACAGATTGATATCATTAAAATCAAATGCAGGTACTTAATTCAATATGTGCGAAATGTTAATTAATTGATTTTTCAATCAATTAAACCAGAAATCAAAATGTGATACCAGAGTGTCGATAAGAAGTCTTACAGCATGTGAATGATTACCAGTCCTTGTACAGTAGAACTTGTCTTGAGCGACACTGAACTTTTCCCTCCAAACAGTGTTGTAAAGGGTAGGGTGTCGCCCAAGACAGGGTCATTTAAACATATCTGAACAACTTTGTATGCAGAGAAATGTGTCGTAAAAAGACATGATGTCGTTCAAGACAGGTGTCGCTCAAGACTAGTTCTACTATATCAGATTTGTCTGCCTTTCCCTATTGACAGAAGGAAGATGTCGCTAACTAGTCTTTGTATCAAATATTCACAATAAGCGTGAAATAAGCCTTGCAATAGACATCTTTTTTAGAGGCCACTGATATTTATTAATCTAATCTGGCCATAAAAGGGGAATGGTATCAAAAAGGAATGATAAAACTCGTAAAATACGAAAAGAAATGTTTAAAGTTAACATGGCCGGGTATCAGGAGTGGACTCTCAAAAGGGTGATTTCTCAAGACGATGTCTACTGTACAATAGGCGCTCTTTTATTATTCAAAAATTAATTTGAAATAAATAAAGCGCCTTTTTGCTGTGTGCTGTGCTGTTTAAATCACCATACATGCCCAAAAAAATTTATTCAAGAATCAGTCTTGATTCCCAAGCTCTACGGTAACTGCAGTGTTTCCGCTACTTTTCAAAACTAGGGGGCATTTTGTCCCCCATCCTGATATTTGGGGGTCCCTTTGCCATTTTCCTGGGTCACACACAACAAAAATACCACATAACAATTTTCATAAACAGAAAATACGTAAAGTGTAGTTAATGTTAAATTAATGAAGAAAATACTGTATTTTCATCTGTTTTACCAAACATGTCATGGTTTGAAAATCGGTCTTATGTTTTTACGAAAAATGTTAATTTACCAAATGGGTGCATACCCCTGAGGTACACGTGGCAGCAGAAACACTGTAACTGTATCAGGTTGCTTCCTTTCTTTTATTTAGGTATCATTCGACCTGTCTGAATACACGGCGAACGTTGACGCATTGGGAACGTTACGAATCCTTGACGCCATCAGGACAACAGGGTTGACGGATCAGGTCAAGTTCTATCAGGCCTCCACCTCAGAAATGTTCGGTTTAGTCCGGGAAATTCCACAGAAAGAAACGACACCGTTTTATCCCAGATCTCCGTATGGTAAGATATAATAGTACAGTAGGACCTCTTTGGAGCGACACCCAACTTTTGCTTCCCAAAAGTGTCGTGAAAGGGAGGGTCTCGTTCAAAAGAGATATGATACATACATTTAATACTAGAATGTGTCACCCAAAAGTGTCGTATAAGAGAGAGTGTCGCTCAAAAGAGTGCCTGGATCACAAAAACAGTAGGACCTCCTTTGAGCGACATCTCTTTTGAACGATACTCTCTCCTTTAAGACACTTAATCTTGATAATGAAGCAACAGATCTGTCCTGACAGTGAAGCCCATGGGCAGAGCCTCTCCAAGTCTGAAACAGATGTACCAGTGACAAAATAAATTAAAAGAGCCGAATGCATGTGTCGAATTCTAACTAATTTGAGGCAGGCAATTGATAAATGTTTGCCGAGTTGAAGCAAAATTGATTGATGTCACATTTATTTGTTTTTTACAGAAATGTGATATTATTAAGATAAGGTACAAGTTAAATACCGAACATAAACGTAGTTCAATATGCTCTGTAGTGTCAGCTTGTTGGATGAAAAATGGCCAATATTCATGCTGATTGAAATGTTCTAAATCTTACAAAGGCTTCCCAAGAGCTAATTTTTTTGGCCAGCAAAGTGACTTCACAAAGATAAATTGTCATACAGAGATATAAAATTGAGTTCATTACATTAAAACACTTAAAAGTTATGCACTTTTATACTTAGTGTGTTTTAGACCGCGTGTGGGCAGTGAGGCGGTGGAAAAAGTGTATGAGTGCCTTTTGTTCGCAGTTATCCTCACACTTATCTTGATTGACTTGCGTGCAGTGCCGCTTGGGCACCTGATATTGAACACTTTTTCATTACATATCCATGACGTAATCAAAATTAAGCTGTTGCACCATTGGCCACTGGCCACTGGCCTTGCCTTTACACACACACACACACACACACACACACACCTCCAACTCTATTTGTTCATTTGGTCCATTCCAATGTCAACCGCCTGTGACCACTGCTTTCTAACACTCCTTTTTACCTGTCATTTGTCACCAGATAACTGAAACTACAATTTTCATTTAAATTAGCCTATGTTTTAAGATTGCCTGTTGCTTACGACCATAAGAATTGATGACGAGTTTCGCTGATGGGAGTACCGTATTTCGTCAAATTGGGGCACATGCACGATAGACCAATTCTCAGATATGCGCCTTATTTAAAAAAATACTTTTGACCAGTTTCCGAGACTATTTCTCGTCTTGTGTACTTCCTCATAGTAAATAATGTGATTTAGTTTTAGAACTGCTACATTTATTTATTTATTTATTTATTTATTTATTTATTTATTTGTGAATCTGTTGAACAAGGATGTAGACAGGCACAAAGTTACCTAAGCCACAAAAAAGTAACGAAAATTAGGAGAGTAAAAAAGTTCCGTAAATCAGCAGGGGGTGCGCCATAAAAAGAGCATGCGCCACTAAAACGACATTTACGGCATGTATTTAAATCAGTTGTTTCTTGTTAATTGCAGGTGCGGCAAAGGTGTATGGATATTGGATCACCGTGAACTACAGAGAAGCTTACAACATGTTCGCGTGTAACGGAATACTGTTCAACCACGAGAGTCCGCGAAGGGGTACGTGTAATGTTAGGCTTATTTTTTTAATCATTTGGATTACATTGCGCTTTCAGGATTTTCAAAGTGCGGCGATCGGAAAAAAAATAAAAATAAAAATTGAACTTGGGTCTCTAAAAAGCCAAGCTGTTCATAAAAATAAATAAAATTAATATTTTTCTCGATCGACTTCGAACAGATCAACTTTCAACAACTCCAAGACTACCGTTTTTTGCTGTACATAATGTGTTTCATCTGCCACATGAGGGTTTTTTTGGGTTTTTTTGAAATCCCGATTTCAAAGTGCGGCGGGTAATGTAATCCAAACAATTAAATAAAAAAAAGCCTTATCATCGTTAGCTTTGTCTCAGTAATTAAACAGTCTTCAGTACACTTAAACCTGCATTGGGCGAACTCCCTATTTTTGACGGAAAAAAGTACGTAGATGACAGCAGGTACCGTCAGTGGAGTATAAAATGCTAAGAAAATTCGAGATTGGGGATTGAAAATTAGTAAAGTAAAACCTGCTTTGAGGAGCCACCTTTGGCATAATATAAATTGAATGTAAATGACAGGTGGCCTCATAAAGATTTATCTACAAGAAAATATGCGAAAGAAACCCGACAGATGCCAGGTAAATGCCAGGTGGCTGCAAAAGCAACTGCTTGTTAAAGCAGGTTCAACTGTATGTGGATCACAGTAGTTCGTTCAATGACTGGTATGCCCAATGCAGATATTACTGTACTTGCCTGATAAAGAAAGCCAAGTGGGAAAAATTTTATATATTACATGTCATTTGGCAAAATTACTGGTAATGTTACTGCAATTTAATAATGGCAGTTTTACTTTATATTACGAAAATGTGTGGTCATGCACCACTAAAAATGACAAAAGAAAAATTAAAAGTGTGTGAAAACGTTTTCTTGATTTTGTCTCTGCTTGTGAGAACTCTTTTACTCCTGAATGAAACTGGTTAAACCTGGCATGTATTTCTGTGTTTCCATACTATTCACTGCCCTCTTGGTTCAACGAAAGTTCATCATTTGTTGTCATTTTCAGGTGAAACTTTTGTAACAAGAAAAATCACTCGAGCAGTGGCGAAAATTACACTAGGACAACAAGAATATGTAGAATTAGGAAATTTGGACTCCAAGAGAGATTGGGGTCACGCCAAAGACTATGTCGAGGTAAGTGGTTACTTCATATTGAAGTAGTATTCTTCTGCCAGCACTTCTGCACAACACAAATGCTACCAGCTACTGTTGTAATAGTATTGCTGTGTTACATCAAGCTGTTGCATTTAACTTTTTGGAATACATTTCCCGTCTCGTTAGAAATAAGAAAGAAAAGGCAAATCTTTTCATACAAACTTTTATTGCACTGCAAAAAAACCCCACTCGGATAAAGTCGCCCTGTGAGTTAAGGAAAAAGAAATACCTGAACAACTTGCACACAGATTAAACTTAAGTTTAAAAAATTCTGTAACAGCACTTTGGAACTTCTGTCATTGCAGCGTAATCCAAACGATATTTGACAGTTACGGTTTCCCCCATAATAAAATAAAGTTTAATCTCCAGATTGACTTCTCATTGATGTCTGCCCGACCCATCCCCTAAGTTTGTAACGAACTGTGTGTACAATGTAACCTTCGAGTGTTTTGCACCCATTTGGAGAGTTACTAAAGTTAACTACAGATGGCAGGACCTCATTGATAAAGAAGTAATTTTATGCTTGAGTTTTAAAAAATAGAAGTGAAACTGATGGTTGAAAGTGAAAAGATGCATTTTCGAAAAATAATTAATTTGAAAAGCCAATACTAGAAAGAGATCAAATGAAAAACGATAGAGATTTAAATAAAGCTTTAGTTTGTTGCTTGACGCAGAATTCACATATTCCTTCAAATTCAAATTCAATTGTTCGTTAGTAGGTGAGTGCATAAGCACCCGTGGTCGATTATGAGGTATACTTTCCCATCTAAAAATTCCCTTAATTATTTGCCAATAAGTGAGATATTGAGTGATATGACGGTTGTATTTTTGTAGGCGATGTGGTTGATGTTACAACAGGATAAACCAGATGACTTTGTGATCGCGACTAACGAGGCACATTCCATCCGTGAGTTCGTCGAGGCAACATTCAAACACGTCGGGGTGGACATTGCGTGAGTATTTAGTTATTTATTTATTTATTTATTTGCTTATTTAAATGTTAGTTTCTTTTTGGAGCCACTGATATTCTCTGTTTTGGACTTGAGACATCAGTTTGCACAGTAATGTTTCAGCCAGCACATTATGAGTGTGCATTTTACAGGTTGTTTTTAGCAGGCAGCCAGCCAGACACACTTCTTACATGCATCTTTGCAAGCTGTGCTGAAGATGCATCAGTGGGGTTTTAACTAGGACATTTGAGACCCTAAAACAGACACCTTACCGAAAGCACCACCAAATACGTTTTATTCTGTTATAATCCAAATCCAAATTTTAATCCAAACCCTAAAAACAGTTTATGCATTAACTGAAAAGTAGATATGCATGTGGCACCCTTGATACGCCATAATTGCATTTGTGAAATAAATCATAATGTATGAAACAGACACAAATTAATTTCTCCTTTACCTCTGCATGAATACATGTACCTGTGAATAAAAATACTTATTACAACTGCCAAGAAAGTATCAGGCAATTTGTCAATGTTGTCTTTCTGGTCAGGAAGCAAATTGCAAAAAAATATCAACATACGTTTGGGATTGCTTTTAGAATTATCCACGTAGTTATTGGCAATAATCGAAAGATTTAGTTTTTTACTTTATTTTTTGTATTTTTCCTGTTTAGGCCTTTTTTTTATTATTCGGATTACATTGCACTCGCAGGATTTCCAAAGTGCGGCGATCGGAATAAAAATAAAAATTGAGCCGAGTTCCTAAAAAAACAAACTTAAAAAAAAATTGATGAAATTTTACAAATAAAATTTCATGTCCGATGTGGCAATATAAAAAGAATCTTACTTCGTTTCCATTTTCTGGTACAAACTGCCCCATGTCGATAGACGTTTCGGTAAAATTCAGTAAAACATTATTGAATTCAAATCATTACTGTGACGCAAGACAATCAGTGCAAACACATGGTACGATGTGCAGTTTCCCATGAAACGTAATCTTCATTGAAATAAATTCAGTGTTAATGAAAATAACTTAACGATTTTAATTGAACTTTTACCAACAATTTAATCAAGAAATGACATGCAATTCATTAAGCAAAATCTCACTAATTATTCCAGTGGTAGATTCATAAAATAACAAATTTGAGGCAAAAATAATAGCATGCAACTGGTTTTACGAAAACATTGATGCAAAAATCTCCTGATGATAAAAATAGCATGCGAAGAAATTAAGTGATTTTAATTGGAATTTACACACAATTAGTTTGTTATTGGAAAACAATTTGGCATGTTAAGTCGTAAACGAAAAACATGGTGGATGTCTTACGCTTATAAAAATAAGATTAAGAACTTAAGGAAATTCTTTCCATTTCTTTTATACTGCTACAACTGTCATCCTGCTCAAAGTTAACAAAACATCCCCTCAGTGATTAAGATTTTGAGACGTTTAAGGGATTTACCTGTAATTACCTTTAATTACCTGTTGTAAGACGGAATCACGAGTAATCAGCGGTAATTGTATCTCGTTTGTAGTTATTGTCTTTGTTGAGAAAACAGCAGTGATTGTCCTTGTAAGAGAAAAGTGTTGAATTTATGTGTTAAACGATCTGATAAATGAAGTAGATTGAATTCTTTTTATATTGGGGATCGGAAGATTTTTATTGACCAGAGTCACATGTAGCAATGCTTTGGCAGATATTCGTCGAATATCCACCATAGGATAATTTTAACAAGAAGTTTAAATATTAAATGCACGCACTTCGTTTCAACGATTCTAATTACTGTGAGCAGTGTATGTAAATTGGCCATTTAACAAACAATGCTGTTTTTGCTTAATGTAGAGGAATCAGATCGGGGGGGGGGGGGGGGAGAATGTGTGGGTACACATATTTCGCTATGACATCGAATCTTCAAAGGCATTAAACATTCATGTAGCTCATGTACTTTTATATTTTGTATTTGATCCACAAACCCAGATCGTTTGACAAACGTTGAGACGTCTTAGATAATTTACCCACAAGTGTTTTTACAAGGTGAAATAATAACTTGCGAAATTTGACGGTGGGTCCCAATTTGACAACAAGGGCAATTCATGCATTAGACAGCCATGGCATGCACACTACAGTATGCAGTGTATTAATATGTAACGCACCTCAATAATTGTTCGTTTATTGAAATGTGACACATATTTTAATAATCGATGAGAGATGCCAAATGTTCTGACGGATACATTTAATATTGAATGCGACGTGGTACAATAAGGCTGACACGGTGTTAATGGAGGTGTGTCGCAGAGATATGAGAGAAGCCTGTGTGCGCGACCACTCGTTCGTAATATCTGCCCAGAGATATCGTTATGGAATAATTGACACGCAATTCGGGCTCAGTGAAGGGAGGAGAATTTAATGGAATTTCTGCCGCTGGTTGAACCCGTGATTGCCGAGGGCTTCGTGGTATTTCCCGGTCTCCACAAAATTGAAATTTTGAGGTTTATGGCCTGCTTTCGGTGGCCATTGTATTGGTGACACATAGCTGGCAGGTCGCATGTCCTTCTCAATTCAATATAGCGATTTTTAGCCGTTGCACCCAAAACAGTTATGTGACTGGCTTGTCCAATCCATTATGAGACACAATTATATCATTAGGATAAAGGCAAAATGTGTGTGTAGATATTTAAAGTTGCCTGTTAGAAGTACGCATATGATTGGCTAAGTGTCATTTGAACGCGAGATCGATTATTTGAAACTCGCTCTTTAAGACTATGCGATGTTGGGTTGACGTATCACAAGTGACTCCATATAATAACTGGCCTTAAACTAAAATTGGAATACCAGTGGCTCCATAAAATTGTTGTGCCCTGGTTTCATCAGAGAAAGAATTTTAATGTCTTTGTGATTAGTGCAAATAATATAGTAAAACTTGTCATCAACGACCCCCTCCCCGAATTCTGCAACCATCTCTATTTTTCAGCCAATATAATTTTGCACAAATATCAAATTTATACTATATTTACCCTGTGTTCTACGACCATCTGTCATCAGCGACCAAAATATTGTGGCAGAAGAGGTGGTCGTAGATGACAGGTTTCACTGTACCTAATTTATGGGGACAATTTTCAAAGAAACTGGACTCGCACCGGTAACAAGTACAATTGAGTTAAATATGAAATAATGGAAAGGAGAATCACACTTTCATTTTTCAACACGTGTACGACATGTGTGTTGTTATCACCAGAACTGTACCCGTTCACTCACCAAGAAAATAATCAAAAATATGTGCAAAAAAGCTGTGTTTGTGTGAATAAGCTATCATATTAGAAATAATAACATCCCCCCATTTGGCCGCCATGTTTGTTAGGTATTTTTGATTTTAAGCAGAAGTGCTTTTAGTTTTGCTTTCGTGCCCT
Source organism: Haplosyllis anthogorgicola (assembly GCA_038406195.1). NCBI lineage: Eukaryota > Metazoa > Annelida > Polychaeta > Phyllodocida > Syllidae > Haplosyllis > Haplosyllis anthogorgicola. The sequence goes on from JBCAUI010535972.1 coordinate 8,748, forward strand.
TCGAGAACACGTTTATATGAATTTTAATATTTGAAAGGGTATAACTGTTTTGATTTGTTTTCATATTTCACTCCCTAAGAATTAAGGGAATCTGAGAATTTCCTTTGATTATTTATTGTTGCATATCGAAGTGAGTTGTCCTTCCGTCCCGCCCAACACTCAACACTCGTACACATGGTCCAAAATTGGTCCTGGGTTTGGTAGTGGTTCGGGTGAATATTGTCCCATTTGGGAAATCTCCCCCCTCCCCCTAAAAAAAAAAAGATCATTTCTTTTACATACCACAGTAGAACCTGTTCTGAATGACATGTGCGAGCAGCGTGTCTTCATAAACTTAAACGCACGCTAATTTTGGTGCGTTTAGCATACGTTGAGCTCCCCTGAGCATTAGCCTCATTGGCTTAACATTACATAGTTACCGTCGGTGCATTGGGGGCGGTACGTTTTGTTTATGAAGACGTGCTGTTAATTTGCGCGACATGTTGTCTTTCACAACACCATTCCACACAGACACACACGCACGCACGCACATACATGGACTGAAACGGACTGATACATATGGTCTTGGTCCTGACACAATTAGGTACAAGAGTTTAAATTATAAAAACTCTTTAACGGTATGATAAAAAAACACATTTAGGAAAAAAGATCCCATTTTAAGTGTCAAATCAACTTAGCATTAAGGAGTTGCTGTACCAGGATGGAACTATTTTATGTATAAATACAATTAAAGCTTGGTACATTTAGTTACATAAGCCTCTGCTGCCTGTTGCCAACGAACACAGTTGTTGTTGCTATGAACTGGGGTTTGTTGCTATGAGCTGTTTTCTCACATAGCAACGTTGCTTGTTGTTGTTAACACTCGATTTACTCCATAAAATAATAAGATGCGAGGCCGTGTGTCACTAGATAGTTCTTCCAGAAATAAAAAATAATAGAAAATTGAGAAGCCTGATACGATATCTCTGGAGATTTATTTTGAAAATTGAAAAGTAAGGTTAATCTTCAAGTGAGGATTGCGTTTTCAAATTTTAAAAATTTCAAATCAGTAGGTAAAAACAGTCTTTCATTTCACGTGTTACTAATTTTTGTATACAGTATGAAGAATTGTTAACTTTTCTATTGCGGTTTACAGCTGTTATCCCTGCCAGGGAACTCAGCCTTGATGTGAGTCTTGACAATCGGGAGACAAGTACTAATTATGTACCCATCTCATTTACCAGGTACCAATTTTACACCCGTGATTTAAAGAGACATGCCCAGCATCTCTACTGAGCCTGGTATAAAATCTGCTCACTTGTACTGCCCATTGTAACGATCCAATTTGAATGATACGAAGAGTCATTTTCATTTCACCCTGGTAACAGGAAGTCATAGTTACCTGTCCCTAGAAACAATAGAAAAATATTTGTGAGTAAACAGGATGGCACTACCTCTTCAGCGATGTGTATCAACCTCGGTGCAACAGTGGTTAGTTTAGACGAAGTGTTTTCTATGGATACATGTTCTCGTTCTTTGTTAAAACAAGCTGCACCACGTTCGAATAACCCGGGGTGTTTTGTAAGACAACACACGAGCACACCGAGTACCTCGTAGAGATACACAGGACGAGCAGGAGCCTCTTATTTGGCTTTCTACGGATGAGTTTTGTGAAATAATAGTAGAAATGTTGTGTTATATTGACGGTGGGGCAGGTACATGGTGTAGACTGTTGGGTTACTTAGGGGGGGGGGTGTTTTGAGAAAGGTCCTGGTCCTTGAAACGGCAAGGTAGAAGCAGCTGATGGTGCCACAAGTTTCGTTACAAAATTCCGCAGCTCGTCTGAACCTCTGTTCTCAAAGTACAAACTGGAAATGGAAGAGAGGATACGGGCCACGAAAGACGAAGACGGTTCAAGAAGATGAGAATGTTTCCCCACTCCTCCCCCACACACCTGAATTTTTTCTCTGAATTTTGCATTTCCTTCAACTGCCTCACGTACATTTTCGTAATTGTACAAGTGCAGAAATTTATTTCGTTTGATATTTAAAATTAAAGTAGTTTAGATGAGAGTTTTCATTTGATTGTTAATTCTAACAGACCTTAAGTTTTTACATTACATTGTTAGGTGCCATTTGAGCAGATTTGGGGGTTTTATTTTACGAAGATCCCAAATCCAACCCATCTGTTTACCATTCCCGTAGTTTGTAGCGATAAAGATTATCACCTGGGTCCTAACCGGTCCTCTTACGTAAAGTAGAACAATATTTTACTGTACACAGTGGAGTGACGTATGTAAGTTTAGTGAAATAATACTTTTGCTTCTGGACTCGCCG
>JBCAUI010535983.1:0-11061 GCA_038406195.1 Haplosyllis anthogorgicola
CAAACGTATTGTGCAATAAATATGCCGGAAGTGCTAAATATGGATGGGCGTATGAGTGGTTTTTCATAACATAACAGACTGGCAATAAATGTGATGAAAACTTCGTTCACTAATGTGTACGCCTATTCCCCATACATGGGCCTCTTTCATTCCATCAAAATGTCAAGTGTGACCAAATAGTCTACATGAGCCTGGGCTTACTGAAGCAAAACGAACCTACTTTCAAACATGATGAATATTCTCTGGAGCTATTCATGAATTATGACACGTTTATTTCATATTTATTTATACGAAGAACAGGTGTGCACAAAATGCACAAGTCAATAGCAAATAACATTGTAACTAGTACACATTGCGCAGAGGTAGTAAATATATACCAGTCTATTACATAGTAGACTATTATTTACAGACGATCACACGTTTAAATGTGGAATTCATCCAAGAAATGGCAAACAAAACTTCGATACTAAAAATATTTAAATACCAATAGTAATACTGTTGGTAGATTTGTATGTGTTGAGCCAGTGTTAAAAATGGAGGAAAAAGACAAGTTGCAAATGGATGATTTAAATTCCAACTCTGACTCCTTGAGCGTCGATGAGAGCAAGCAATTATTTAAGCCTACAAAAGAAGCGAAAAGTAAACCTCGGTGGACAGGAAGGGCTACAGTGTTGCTGGTATTTATCATCCTGTTGCTCCTGATTGCGATAACGTTGTTAGTGCTGGTTGTACTCAGCTTGCACATGTATTCAGATAAACAGCAGGTGAGTTGTATCTTTTTCTATGTGGGACACAGTACAAGAAAATTCTGTTAAAACTGTAACAAGGTATCTTGAGGAGCTCCTGTTAATGCCTTTGTAGACGAGATTAACTTTACCTTCTTGCAAAGAATTCCGAACTGATTTCAATCCAGGCCAACCTGCCTTTTCATTTGGATAGATGATGGTCCAAAAAGCCTTTTCCTTATACAAAAAGTTTCTGGTTGAAACTGAAATTAAAGCTGAATTTAACTATAAATACTCCTAAAACTTAGTCAAAATATATACTCTCTCTAATGGCATGTAGTTACTTGCATCATAGGCCTATTGTTGCATGTAGTTCTCGATGGAGTTATATTAACTACATTGTATTATTTTTATGTTAGGTATGTACAACAATTCCTTGCATCGAGGTGGCATCGTCATTACTCAGGTATATGAATTTAACCGCGGATCCGTGTCAAGATTTTTATGACTATTCCTGTGGAAACTTCGTCAAAGAAGTGTACGTACCTCCCGACTCATCCAGCGTCAGATTTGCTAAAATAACCGAATACAAGAACACCCTTCACCTCAAGAGTTTATTAGAGGACAAAGACAATACCTTATTTCAAATATCATCAGATGCCTTGAACAAAACAAAACAGTTTTACCAGTCTTGCATGAACTGGAGAAAAGTTGAAGAGAAAGGAATCAAACCCCTTCTTAAGGTAACTACTTGTGAATTGTTATTACTATATTTACACATGCACACATATATGTACACACATACACACATGTGGATGGATACACGTATGCATGCACTTTGTAACAGATATCGTTCATACTTGTTGATTGTAATGTTTTGCCTGTACTCAGCCGAAATCCATACCCGATGCGGGTACGCCATCTGTTGTTGGAACCGAGCAGGGCAGCATGGCTGCCAGAATACATGAATTGCCAGTTTATGCAAATTAATTGGGTCAAAGGTCACTTGGAGGCAAGTGCTAGTTTTGAGGGTGTTTGGTGGCAAATAGTGCCAACTTCTACCTTCAATTCCCTGAAAATAATACCACCTAATAACTATGTTGGAACATAATTAGACAGTTTGGATCTATATCTACAATTATCAGTGATTTTTATGTAAAATTGAACAAAGGAAGTGGTTAAAATTGGCCCATGAAAATATCCATGTTTTGTCAATGGACCTCCAGTTGACCTTTGACCTAGATCAAAATTACCCAGCCAATCAGCTTTGACAGGCGATTCATCTATAAAGTTACCCAGTTAAGGAGGATGGCTCCTCTTCACTGCCATAAAGTGAGAAACCTTGGTGTGATTTTACCAACTTGAAAACAATGCATTTAATTGCAGTTATAACATTTCCTCCACTATGTTACATGCAAAAATATGTAAATATGGTCATGGAACATCACTTGTAATAGGAATAAGCATGCTTTTATAATGTAACAAAAATGATAGAATGGTCCAGGATGCATTTACATTTTCTTAAAATTATTACCTTAACTGAATAGTACCATGCATTATTTGGTATCACTTGTCTTAATTATGATTAATAAGTAGAATAAATGACAATTTGTAAAAAATATCAGCCATAAAATATGTTATTTTAGGTTCAAGATTCAGATTTAGGTAACACATTATGTACTTTAGGGTCTAAAGCAAAAAATCAAGGATGGTGACCTCACAATATTTTTTGCCTATTATGATGTACATTCATACCAGATTAATTTGGAGGAGTTTTAAGATAACCAATTAACTTTTGCTAGCATGAATTAATTATATTGTGTAAACTCCTTAGTATTTCTATTGTAATTGGCTCATTTTCACATGCATGGCCAACTCAAAAATAAGAATGGTAATCCCAGTTAAAAATGTCTTCATATTAAGTGAATATTTTTTAAAAAAAAGTATTTTGAAATTCAATTAACTTTGACTGAAGAGGAGCCATCCACCTTAAAACCAAGTATTTGTCTATGTTACACAACAGAAACTATCATACATGTCCACATACCAGGTTCATAATATGATTAATCTCCAATGGCTTCTGGTTTAATCTGTGGTTTGTGCATCCATATTGATTAAATAATTTCAATATCAATCAGTCAATAGCCAGTTCTAATAAACTCAAACACCAATTTGTTTGTAAAATATATATATACGTGTGAAAAGTATTCTGCTTAGCAACCTAGCAAAAGTTCCATTTAAAGATTAAAGATTAGCATATGATGCCATTGTTCACAAAAGAGATTGGTTAACATATCTTATCTGGAACCGTTATTATTTCAGATAACAGAAGATGTTGGATCCTGGAGTTTAACATCGGACTCACTGGATATGTCAAAGTGGGATCTCCAGGATGCTTTGGTGAAAGTGAGAAGACTTGGTGTTAGAGCATTGATATCATTTGGCGTCGACGTAGACCCGAAGGACAATCAAAGACAATTAGTTGCATTTACATGTGGAGAGTTAACGTTTGACAAGGAAGTTTATACTGGAGATAAAAGTGCCGAAGTCAAAAGAGCTTTTGTGGAATATTTCAAAACCATCGTTGATCTCTTGAAAGGTTCCAAAAGTCGCGTAGAAGACATGGCAAATCAAATTTGGAATCTGGAAAAAATGTTGGCAGAAACACAAGGACAAGAAGTTATCGATGAGGAGGAGATATTTAGGAAGGTACCTGTTCAAGATGTTCAAAATGACACAGGAGACTGGATCGATCTGGAAAGCGTACTCGTGCAGTTCTTTGACAAAGAAATTTCAAAGTCTGAAGAAGTGCTATACAAAACTCCAGAATGCTACAAGAAGTTGGATAAAGTGATAGAATCTACATCCCAAGAAGCACTCTCAGATTATCTGGTCTTAAAATTAGTTTATTCTTTCACTCGGTATTTGCCACGAGCGTTTTCCGAAGCAAAGCTCCAACTAACGAAGGTTGTGTACGGTAAAGATTCACTCAGTGCCAGATGGCAATTTTGTGTTCTCAAAACTGCCGATATTTTCAAGTATCCTGTAACTGAGCTCTTTGTTCAGGAATATTTGTCAAAAGAAGATAAAGAAAGTGCAGAGAATCTCCTAACTTTCATCACGGATGGGATAAGTAAAATGTTGTCCAATCAAGAATGGTTGCCAAATGATGTAAAATCCAAAGCGCTGGAAAAATTAGATGCCATGGGCAAAATCGTAGGATACCCACATGATATCAAGAATGTTACTGAGTTAGATAGTCACTACCACAACCTGACAATGGAAGAGGATGACTTGCTTGGTAACGTTCTCAACTTCACGAGTTTTCTTACAGGTATTGAGATAGCTAGACTTGGAAGCGCTCGCGAAAACACAGATACATGGGAGAAAGTTGTAAAAGTACACGAAGTTGCAGGGTTTTATGACAGAACTTCCAATAACATAATTCTATCAGCTGCACTTCTGTTGAAGCCACTTTATGACCCTGATTACCCTATGGCCGTAAACATGGGCATAGTTGGTTCTCTAGTAGGTCATGAGGTAATACATGCCTTTGATGACAAAGGAGCTGAATTTGATAAAAACGGAAACTTAAACAATTGGTGGACACAGAAAACTCATGAAAGCTTCAAATCTAAATTCAACTGCCTGTCTCAACAATACAATCACTATGAAATAAGTGGAGAGCACATCAATGGGAACAACACACTGTCAGAGAATATCGCAGGCAACGGTGGTACCAGAGCAAGTTTCCAGGCTTACAAAACATGGCTTCGGAAATATGGAGACCAAGGACACGAAGCTATGGCGTTGCTACCAGGATTGAAATTATCAGAGGAACAGTTGTTTTTTCTTGGCTTTGCACATGGTTATTGTAGTTACACAACACCTAAAGGGATGAAGACCGAGGTGAACGACAGTGAGCCACACTCTCCAGATAAATTTAGAGTTATTGGAACATTGTCTAACATGGATGAATTCTCCACTGCATTTGGTTGTCCAGTAGGTTCTCCAATGAATCCTGCTAAGAAGTGTCAAGTCTGGTAAAGATGTATCAAGATTTACCCACCACCTCATAATGATGAAATGGTTAATTTACTAAGCGCCTGGTAGAGCGGTTCAGGTATTACCATGTACTTCACAATTCCTTTAAGCTTGCAGAGAGGCTCTATCCAATCTTGGATGAATTCAATCGGGTATGATGCTCGGATGCTAAGCGTGACCATCAGTATACAAACCTTTAACCACTGAGATTATTCGTAAATGTTCAATTTCTTTCTGTGTACAGAGAAAATAACGCTTGTTAATTATCAGGGAAATTTAAAGCACCCTGTGAGGTTTAATTTGCATATACATAATAAATGTTATGGTGCTTCCATGTCACTGAGATCTGCGACCCTTTTCAGTTTAGTCACGACAGGGGTTAATTATATATGAGTCAATATAGACTTTAAAACACCTATGTAGGAAAGATGTGCCTTCTATTATCCAGTGTTGATAAACTCAATGCTGAATAAAGTCGAACAGATGTCTGCCAAGCTGCCGTATCAAATTTTCAGTGTGTACCGACTGACATAGAAGTTGTCACGACACATGCGGAGAGGTCTGTTACCTTCGTAAAAAATCCTTACGACGGAATAAGTCAGCGAAATTAATCAACAGACACACATGTGATGCATTTTCTATGTTGTTCGCATCATAATGAAATAAATTTTTACGTCCCAAAGATATCAAAATCTTAACAACTATGAAATTCCTATAAATTTTGAAACGTACAGAACAAAAGAGGGAACAAATCAATTTCATGCTGTGCTTTTAATGTGTTTTGAGGCTCCAAAAGTGATAGGAATTTCATGATTTGAAAAATATACAATTTCTAGGTGGCTGAGTTATTAGATTAAGTTAATATTGTTAGACATTGTTTTGTTGATTTATAGCTATTTTACCTTATCTTCCAAGGTCAAGGCTAAAATTTAATTTGTTTTTGAATTTCACGTCTTTCACTAATGTATTTATTGGAGATATAGGTATTTGGAATTGCTTCTAATGTATTTATTTGAGATATAGGTTTTTGGAATTGTAATGTTGACAAAACAGAAACATTGTTGTTGGTGTAATGTTAACGTTAATAACCGAATAAATTCCATTCAGTTACAATGTTTTTGCTTTAAGTAAAATCAGAGATTGTATTTCAAATATTTTATTTAAGAATACAGAAAAAAATACTACAGGAACAACAGAAAAAATTCAGAAAAAATTTTGCTTCCAAAATTAGTTTTTAACCATGTATGGTCAGTTTATAATTTGGACGGTTTAATCGTTTGTCTGGTCCGTGAGACATCGCTTTTTTGCGTTGGTTAATGTATATCATGAATTTAACTAGCTTCCAATCCCTGAATCCTTCAGTGAGCCCTTGTTGGCATCGTGTAAAGCAACTTGTTTGTTTTTGTTGTCTACTCGTTCACTGCAGGAAGGGATAGGCTCCATTGGTCCAGCATGCCCTGGGGAAGGCTCAGGATGCACTTTGTTCAAGTCCCGCTTTGAGATCCTTCTCTGCAGTCTTTGTATTAAATTCCTTCTCAATGTCCTTCGCATGAAGGTATAAATAAGAGGATGGAGTATCGTGGTAGAGTAAGCCAATGCTAAACAACACAGTTGCACTTGTTCCAGTACTATTGTGGTTCCATTGATCATTATAGCAACGCTTGTACATGCATGAGGTCCCCAGCATATCATGAATGTAGATACAATTATCAGCGTCATTTTTGTTAAGGTCCTGTCATGCATTTTGTGAATAGGTTCAGGAGCTTGAGTCGTCCTGCCAGAGTTTGAGTTTTCTGTTGGAACATTTATCATAGAGACCTTGACCAAGGTCATCCTGACGTTAATCCTTCTTTTAGCTAATCGAAATATCTTTACATAGCAGATGATCATCGTAATGTTAGCTATCAAGTACAGCAACACGTAATATAACTCAAAATAAACTCTCTTCCCAGTTGGATCCTCAACCCACATGAAGCAAGGTAGGTTGTTGGAATCGTTCGTTTGACTGAATTGGTGTCCGTGGGATAATGCCAGAGTCAAGAATGGGGTGCAGAACCCAATCAGTGATATACTCCAGATGATGCCTAGAACCATCCACTTACGGTGAACAGCAGATCTCTTCTTCAACGGCGTCACTATGGACTCATACCTGAAACAACGTGTGTAAATGAGAACGGTTCGACATTTATCGGGGAAAAACATTGTGAAGGTACAGAATTACGTTTATGTACATAATTAGTTTAGGGTTTCAACAAGGAAACACAACTGCACCAGAGTATGGAAATTATTTTGAAGAGTTTTTTGATAAAAGCCGTTGCAAAAGCAGCAACGGTTCATTTATTTTTAATTATCTACACTATCATACCTTTTGATAGGTGTTTCTGACCATTTAATTTGACCAGGTAATTTAATTTGACCAGAGATAATTTCTCTGTAAATAATGTATGTAACATTGATGAAGTTTTCTTTCCAAATTACCGAGTTACTAATATTTATCAGTATCTAGTTTTCCAAATAAGTATGAATTTATAGAATTAATTATGAAATATGCAGCTATTTTTCCCTGGATGTGTTCCTGATCAGCAACAGTACAATTACTGACTTTTAAGTTGCGCAGCAGTTAAGTTTTTACAGGGTAGTGCATATCATCTATCTCGGCTTAATTAGAAAACATATCAATGAGAAAATGTAAACCCAAAGTCTGCATAAATTATATATTGTCTAGTTAAAATGAGTAAACTGTATAATTCGAACCTCAGCATTCATTACGGTCATGTTGGATTCCACATTACGGTTATTCCGCTTAGCTCGAACACGGACAACTCAATAATCTTTTGCATCGAATTTTCGATTCAATTAAATGGGATATCGAATTATCAGAGTAAAATAACACTGGGGTCAATCTGGAGTGAAGCAGAAAATTGAGTCGTATTATCAGGGATATCGATTCATCCGAAATCGAGTTATCCGGGGACAAGTGTACTTTATGGAGCTTCCCCGACCTACGGAACGACCTGTACCTGTCAAAACTGATGACAAGAAGACTGATTGCTGATGTGCAGCTGGAGAATGAAATGGAAGCCTCGTGGAAGAAACACAGCAAGACCTTCTGCGACCTGGAGCCAAGCACGAGCACCAGGGTGAGCGGTAGAGCTGTACAACACAGCAGCAGATCCACCACCGTCAGGTTCGTGATGAACGGATTACTGCCGCCCTGGTTGTGTGCATCTGAAATGGGCACATTAAGGTTGTCACGTTAGATTAAGATTGTTGTCACATTCAGATTGTGTGCATCTGAAGTATGAAAATTAAGATTGTCACGTTAATAACCAAAAACTTGTGGATGATTTGTATGTTTATCAAAAATAATTGTGTTATTTCGTTTTTTGTTATAGAATATGACAACTGTACATAATTGTGTAAAATTTGCTTTGAGATACATCATAATCTATGGTACAAATTGAATTGTTACATTTGAGTTTAATTATTGGTTCTCGAAGGTTCCTAAATATATTTTTCAGTTTAGATGCGCAAATATTTTTTTAAATTGCACTATGACCTGTCATCCCCAAGTTTATTCCTGCCCAATTAAGCAGATTAGGCAGATTTGGCAAATTAGACAAGGTAATTGAGACGATACTGCAAATTAATAAGGACTTAGCATTAATATTGCTGTGCTATGTTTATCAAATAAGCCTAAATGTACAGCATTGACATCACACAGTGCAATAACATTTTTGTAAAAACACCAGGAGTAAGCTACTAATATCAAAGAAGTGTAAATGAATATGAAACTGAAAATAAACATAGGTTTATCCCATCAGCCATTTATTTATTTATTTTTATTTATCAGCCATATTATTTATTTAATGTGTAACGTTTTACAAGATCTTTCAAGTTGCAAGGTGAGTATACAAATTTAACAATTTTTTATTATAATTTTTCAATATTTATTCTCCATAGGTTTTACATGCTGTGCTAAACAGGGTGTTTTTTAAGCGTACTTACTCGAATTGGGGCACCTTCTGAATTGAGTCACCTTCTCTTGTATTAAGACAAAATTACTTAAGTGTTTCTGTTTCAGACTTATTTATGATTTATGGTAACTCTTCTGTCAGTGTCATGTAAGAAACTTCTTGGTTATTCTCTCCCTAACTTAAAAGTCCATTTCTGTTGATTTCTTGACAGAGGCGCCACTACATGTTTCCGAATCTTTTCGCAATTAATCGTTTCTAATTTTTGAATAACTTTGCAACTCTGCTGTAAATTTATGAAAAACAATTCTTCGCATGGCGTGAACTTCAAGGCAGAATTCGGCAATTAGAATGAAATAATACCATTAAAGCTTGACTAGTTATCTGCTGTTATAATGTAACTACGACTGGAAGCCGATCTGTAAAGTGTGACCATAGCGGGCTTGAAATCTAGTTATCCAGACATTCATTAGTGGAATCGAAAAAAGGTCTAAAGACCAGTTTATTCATGGCTTCTGAGCGGTAAGAGATATCAAATTAAATATGTAATTCCTATCCTTAGGGTTTGTAGCTTTAACATCCGTGAGTATCACATTACAGAAAAATGTTAATTGGACATCATTAAAGATCAAAAGTAATACGACTGACCCAAAGTAAGCGCATTTGTGGACGCTGTGTTCATAAATAGGCGAAATTAAAGAACCATTTTAATTATCGCCGCCCTTGAAAGTTGACCTTGCAACCTGTACATGTATTTACTAAGTGCTAACACCCAAGGGAAGGCAACGTAGGCACGTAGGTAGATGGACAAATAGGTGTACATGTGCTGAAAATAAGGACAAAAGGACGTACAAAATTATTTATTGTATGGTTTCCAATTTCCATTTAGTAGAGATAAGGTGAGATGTGGGGTATACTTGGTCCAAGCGTTGCCATTTACAGCAAAGAAAATGAGATGTTATGTTTAAAATCTTTTAGTCTATCGCGCATGCGTCGATAGACTTCTTTGATGGGTGACCTAAAACGTCCATGAGCTCAAAAAAAGCACCGAGAACGTGTCAGGTTGGAAAGGTCAGGGTGCATGGCTGTTCACACTTGTTCATTGGTTGGAGACCTGCCTGGTAGATTACTCTTCCAGCGATAGACTCTTTTGCCGCTAGGATAATTCTCGTTTAACGTTTTGTCAACAGGACTTCCGGTTGGCATTATTAATTTGCACGAAGTTCTTGAGTCATTACCAGACTAAAATCCTACATCCTGACAGACAGCGAAAAATATTACGCCGTTGAAATTTACTTCTATTATTGTAGAATAATATTCGGAACCAAAGTTCAAATTCTGGTAACTTCGAATGCCACATCTCGATAATTAAAATGAAATACAATCGACAGTGGAAGAAATTCCTTTCAGTTTGAACCACAACATGAAGTTCTTATGTCCTCTCAAGAGCTGGGAGACCAAAACTGATGATGAAAGTAAACAACTACTTACTGTTTGAACCTGTGCTGCCCGCGTTACCAATGGACTTCTTCTTGTGAATGTGAAACACTAGAAGTACGAGTACATTGCAGATAAGTCCTCCTGCTTCCTCCAGTAAGAGTATTACGGATAGAGTGACCCGGAACCCAACAGGGTACTCTCTCGTCCACTCACTGTCCTCAGTATCATTCATTGTAATCCCTTCATTTCAGGTAGGATCTGGAATACAGTACACAAAAAATCGCATCAGAAGTTTAACACGTTACCTTATGGAAGCTCCCTTACAAACCCCTATGTACACCATTGATACCCAATTCTGTGTAATGAAACATCCACGGTAAAATCCTCAGGTTTGCCACCAGAGCAACACGGGATAATCCAAGATTACAAAGCTAGTGTCGGGTAGTAGGTTCTGTTCAGTGGTTAAGGTTTCGAATTAAACTGATGATTTACTTTCCCATTGAAAGTACCAATATCAAAATATACTGAACTTTTATTTTTTGAAAGTGGGGGAGTTCAGTCCAACTCTGACTGGATAGGAATGGCAAAGTTTGAAAAAGGTGATTGTGTACCCTTCTACATGGCACTGGATTGAAAATGACATTTTTGACAGTTTTTTCTTGTTCACTTTTGTTTAGTTAGGCACGAACATTGTTACTATTGGTACTATTACTATTGTAACTAATATTAGTAACTTCTTTAGGATTCATTTTACCAGTAACATTGGCGGATCTAGGGGGGGTGTGGGAGGCGTGCGCCCCCCCCCCCCCTACGGCCCAAAATTTCTTCATTTTCATGCAGTTTTCCTCGATTTTTGGGCGAAAATAGGTGAAAAATTG
>JBCAUI010535994.1:0-11061 GCA_038406195.1 Haplosyllis anthogorgicola
GGCTAAACCTGAAAGAAAAGCGGAAGAGTGATTAGGACAGTAGGGAGGCATTTGAGAATGGGGGGAGGAGTCTTCAGTATGGGGGATAAGTGTGCTCATTTGACTAGGGGGGAATGGATGGCATGGCCTTAACCCATGCTCATTTCTCCGAGGGGGGGGGGGTGGTAAGATTTGAAAGATGTCAGCTGAGCACGGGACACCGGTGGACCTTCGACTGAAAGGCATTGTTGTTTTGCTTATTATTTCAAAGGTCCAGAAAAAGTTGACGAACTTCAAATAGAAGATGATGAAGATAAACTTCCTTGGCAAAGAAATGGGTAGGCAACGTACGAATTTTGAATTGGAGGAATATGTAGTCCAATTGATTACAGTGTCTTGTTGACATTCACTTCACTTGGCACATGCAAATGAGAGGTTGTTGTCAGCGTTTAGTTAAATATTAACGTATGAATAATTCTAGGTCCCCAAAACATTACAAAGAAGAGAAAAGAGATGATATGAAAGAACAGGCGGAATCAGCAAGAACGCTGATAGAGGATGAAGAGGCAGAAGTGGAATCAGTGCGTATTAACTCATTATGGCTTCTCTAACTCCAGCTATCAGAATATTCCAGCATTGTTAAAATTGAGAGATTCTCGGGCATGAATTCAAAGTTTGAACCAGCAATAGAAATGAATTTAAGATAGTTTAGCAAAATATGCCCATTTTTGCTGACGTTTGCTGACTGTGTACAATTTTAAATCCGCACAGCATGCGCGAGTACGATGAGACACAGTGGCTAGCTTCTCTTACCGTGTTAGAACCCAGTTACTTCATCGTACGTCCACACCAGAAGTCCAAAGTCAGAAAATGCAAATGATTGCAACTCCAACGCATATTTTTACCTGTTAATTTCAGGTTAATTTTCGCGTAATGAAGGCATATTTCTCAGCCTGTGGATGGCATAACATCATGGCAGTATGTTGCTTCGTTCTTCTGCTGCTGGCGGCCTTTGTTGGTTGGAGTATCTGGTTGTCAAATTGGACTGACGATTCTATTTTGCCCGATCCGCAAGAACATCAACTGATAAGAATATTGATTTTATGTGGATTCACTATAAGCATAGGTGAGCTAAATTCTTTTGAAGTCTAGTTCATTTACTCTTTCGTTATTGAAATTAATGAGGATCCTTAACCGGACAATACAACTTTATATTTATCATTTAATACCCGTTATTTTGAAATAACGTCATGTTATAGTCATAGTTACGGAATGGTCAAACAGATGCTAAGCGCTGCTGATGTCCATGAAAACACACTGTACATTTCATTTTTTAAAATGATTTTTACCCACTGATACTTGTTAAATGTCTTTTCATGTAAGTGGTCGGAAAGGTATTGGTCGGTGTATTCTTGTATATAGGATGTATTCGAGCATCCAGCGTCTTACATTCGAAACTTCTCAAGTCAGTACTCAGGGCGCCATTGTCATTTTTTGATGCCACACCAATGGTAAGATCCGAAAGTAATTATATTCTGTTACAAAACGGTCAGCAGTGATTAGAATGAGGACGTATTCTCTACAACTTTCTATTAATTTTTGGATTCAAATGTGAGATGTTTTAAATAATTACACAATCGAGTTAATTGAGTGAATTGGGCTAATGAAGGTTATCTTAATGAAATTAGTAAGCCTACAACTTTCACTTTTACCATTTTATTCGTGTCTTAGTACTCATGCTAATTCAATTCAAGTGCAATTACCAAATCTCGAGTGTATTTTAGGGACGACTTTTGAATCGATTTTCAAGGGATATGGATGATGCTGATGTTTATCTTGCGGACCACATGTCCAGGGTTAGTTCCTGTCTCTTCTTGGCATGAACATTTTTTCAGTACCTTTTTGATACTTCAAGCACAGTCATGTATTTTTGATGAAATAAAGTTTGGTAATAAAGCTGACAATTGTCGTCCTTTGTTTCAATAATGTACAATTAATATTGGCCTTTTTGTACTCTTCAAAATACCCAATTCGTAGGTCATTGATACAGTAACGTCTTAGGTATAAGCTTTTATTGATAAAGACATTGCATTGCAGGTTTTACACTTCACTACGATGGCACTTTCCTGCACAATCCTGGTGTCCTACTCCATACCGATGTTTCTACTGGCGGCATTGTTGCTTGTGGGAGCAATCTATCTCATAGCGGTCAGTCCTGTTTCTAACTTTAACATCCTGTTCGGTGTCTGTCTCCACCTGTGACTTCGTTTTCAAAAAAGTTGCTGCTCATGTATCAGCTTGGAAGTGTGGTCTAGGGAACTAACTCAAATTTGCCCATCTGTAAATTTTTCATGTGACAGATGTAGCTCTCATAAAAATTGCCTTGACCGTTTTGTTTGTCAAATTAATTGCTTATTGCCTTTTCAGGGAGATTATGTAAACAACAGGGAAAGATTCGTCCCAAAATAAACATTAGGATTCTTCTTCTGAGTATCACGCTGTATCAACCAGAGGGCATTTATTTGATATCGAAGCCTCAGAGGCTATGTGTCAACCCTCCTGACTTTTAAACTATGAATGGATATCCGTGGTCTATGTTTATTTCTTATTTCAGAGTTTCAGCATAAGAGCCGTCAGGCAGTTACTACGAATTGACGCAGTGCGCAGGTCACCGATCAACTCTCACATGGATGAATCACTAGCTGGCGCCACAAGTATCAGAGCATTTAATGCGCAAGACAGATTCATAGAGAAAATGGATCATTTAGTGGATGAGAGTCTGGCTGCCTATTACTTAAGTATCGTGGCACAAAGGTCATTAAAAGACACTATTTTTCTGTCTGTCCATCCCACTATCTGACCTGCTACAATAAACAGTACAGAATAGTACAGTAAAATCTGTATTGGGCGAACTGCCTATTCTCTCATGAAAAAGGACTCGAATGACAGCAGGTCCGCCCAATAGAATACAAAATATATGTGGTGACTGAAACTTAGTACGTGAATGACGGCAGTGTGCCCAATAACCAATACGCCCATTGCAGATTTTTACTGTTTTATTATTTGCAAGTGTCACTAAAATGAAAATCAGATAGTTAGATTGAGTTCAGTATTTTACCATGTTATTCTTACAGATGGTTGAGTTTGGCACTGAACGCTACAGGAAGTTTAGCTGTTTTATTTGCTGGCGTGTTAGTCGTGTATGTGTCTGACGCTCTCACCACTGGGGCAGCCGGACTCTGTATGGCATTTGCCTTAACGGTACTTTTACCATGTTTTATTCAGTAGGTGATAATCAGTCAATAGTGAGGTTTTTTTCATATCTGACAGATCTGTCAGATTTGATAGATTTTGTAATTGATTTTAAAGACTCCCTCTGTTATTCTAATTTCAATTAAATTACATATCATAAACTACAATTTTTCATAAACACTATTTGGTGTACATTTTAAATTTGTAATAAAACTAGCAAAATAACAAGACCTATTAAATCTGTCAGATCTGACAGATCTGGCAAAGAACGAATTTGGAAAAACTTGGAGTGAAATAATTTCATTAAGCTGTAACACGGTCCTTCACAGTTGTTCTATTTACACCCCAATGCACGCATTGTCATGTGTTTGGCTACTACAAGAGATAGACTAAGTTTACATGCAGACAAAATGCATGTAATCTTTGACAAGTACCTACGTTACGTTACAAATGTTTTGATGCTGCTTATTTTCAGGCAATATACATCTTCGAAGGAGCAGTGGAGGCTGTGTGCAACACAGAAATTAAGTTTGTTGCCGTAGAAAGAATAACGGAATATCTTAACATTCCGTCAGAGGTACAAATTGCAGTTAACTATCTATTTCTTCTCGATCTTATATCTCTTATCCCGAGTGACTCCGCGACTCAGTTTATTTCGTACGATTTCAAAAGTTTATGTACAGTCATTACATTATGTGATACTATATTGCTTTTAATTTTTGCTGTTGTATTTCATAGGCTCCATGGGAAAGTCCTGAGTCAGATCCACCAGAATCCTGGCCGAACAACGGAGATATACAGTTCAAGAATTACTCTACAAGATACAGACCTGGTCTGGATCTGGTGCTCAAAGATGTATCATTCTCTATTAGCTCTGGCGAAAAGGTGAGATGTATTTACGCTTTCATCTGTAGATCCTTTTCCGTTCGTGTGTTACATCATTATCAATTTGAAGTACATAATTGTCCAATGCTAAATATTTTCAGATAGGGGTAGTTGGCAGAACTGGAGCTGGTAAATCATCCGTAGCTTTATCTCTGTTCCGCATCATTGAACCTGCATCTGGACAGATTATCATTGATGGAAGAAATACAAGTTCAATGGGATTGCATAGTCTGAGATCTAAGCTCACAGTAATACCACAGGTACACCAAATGTAATGATTTCAAATCATGAATCTCTGGTAAAATATTCAATACTAGATTCGTAACTAAACTGTGATAATCATGTTCCACAATTTGATGATAAAACTATGCACGTGCACATTTATTTTAGGATCCTGTACTATTTAGAGGAACCTTAAGGTACAATTTAGACCCAAGTGACAAAGTGGAAGATAAACACATATGGGAGGCTTTAGAGCAGGCTCACCTAAAAGATGTAGTAACTGAGTTTCACCATAAATTGGAGCACGATGTAGGTGATGCCGGTGACACTTTCAGGTACAACTAGAGTAACTTCCGTGTATTTGTTTTCACTAAATATTATCGGATCTCTTTGATAACCATTCAGCTTGTTCCGTTAATTGCTAGAAGCAAATAATATTCGAGCCAAAACTTAAGTCGTGTAAAAGTATTCCAGGACATATACATTCAGACTTAAGATAATAATTTTATTGTTGTAATTATGTTTAAATGTGGATACGTATTCAACATTAGTTGTGAACACTTATTTTCATGTTTAAATGAAGATCTCAAAATAAACGTTGCACAATTTAATCTGTCATCCCAAAAGAGGGATAACTCAAATATTATTTAAAAGCAAAAACATTTTTAGACTATGAACGCTTCTGACTCTTAACGTGACTTCTTTATAAAATTTAATTTGACTCTGACGAAGTATTGCGGTTAAAGTATAGTTATATATTCTTGTTTTTACTTCTACTGAGTTTGTATTACTTAAAATGTGACTTTACACTATAGTGTTGGACAGAGGCAACTGGTCTGCCTTGCTAGAGCTTTGTTGCGGAAATCTAAGATTTTACTGCTTGACGAGGCAACCGCTTCAATAGATGTACAAACAGATGATATCATCCAAACTACAATACGAACTGCATTCAAGGATTGTACTGTCGTAACTATAGCTCACAGGATTAATACTATTTTGGATTATGACAGGTAAGACGAAGAATTAGGCAATTGGAATTAAAAGTTCTGTCTTTCATGATTACTGCATTACATTTTCGAAGATACTCAGACAATAGGCTGAATGTCATTTGTTATTCGCCATATGTTACACAATGTAATTCAAAACATTCTTGAAATTGTAAACCGTGTAGTGGCCAGTGGTTTTACTTTGAAATTTGTGTTCATGCACATTTACAGAATACTGGTGATGTCGGAGGGACGAGTTGTAGAGTTTGATTCTCCTGATCGTTTATTGAAGGATTCATCATCTACATTTTATCAACTCTCTGCTCAAGCAGGAATTATTGAAGTGGCTTAATAAGCAGTGATTCATCTAAAAACACATGTAAACTGTCAGTTAATCTGATGATTAAAAACATTCAATCCATATGTTTTCATGTAAAAACCTTCAATGCGTAGGTTTTTCTTAATCAGTTGTGCCTACCTAATCTGGTGGATGAAGTAGATTTTGCCAGCAGAATTTATCCAGTAATTGGTGAAACAGTTAATATCATTCAGTGATAAGTTCTTATTTTAAGTCCTTTACTAAAGTCAGTAGGTTTTTAAGTTACTATTATAAGTATAATTGTACAAATTAAAGCGGAAAACTGCCAGTTGTGCCAGATTAGAAATAAAGAGGGAAAAATTTATTGTTTCTCTTGTTAGTGAAATTAATATGTTATAGTCTTGTTTTTCTCACACTAAATGTTGTAACGGCTGAAGATAAAAGAAATTCATGCTGTGTATTGATGTACAAAAAGTCTAGCATGAAATGGATGTCACTTAAAGCTGAGGTTTCATTACTAAGTACTCTGAATTTTAGGAAAGAAAAGAAAACCTTCCCAAGTTGCAAATAAATGATTTGTGCACTGTGTTTAGTATGTTTGACATGCTTGACAGTACATTGTTTTTAATTGCAAAAGGTGTGAATGCCAATTATGTTTGATCAAATACCACTTTCCAGCTCTCCAGGGGCTATAAAGGACAGCCTATGTAAATCTTGGTCATTCTCTCAGTTCCTCTCCTAGAATGAAGACCTCTGTGTGCACATTCCCAATACAAATGACCCATGCTTTTTTTAGAATGAGCTACACCCTCTCCCCTTATGTACGGGCCCAAAAGGGGTGGAAGCTTAGCTTTAAGTTAGAGAAAGTCAGGGAAGGTCACGTCTGCGAAAAATGTAGCGAAAATGTTGTATCATTTCTCAAAGACCAAATTGTCGATAGGTCTTACACCCCTGTATTTTAACCACTGGATAGTTAAAGCAAAATACAAAAGCATTAAAACTTTGTTCTACAAATGCTGAATGAAAATATCGCATGTGTAGATTAATTGCGAAATAAAAGGCATGTCTGTTGTGCTCATTAACATACTTACAAAACAATACATTTATATGTTCATTGGTTTTTGTTTCTATCACTACAACAGCACCAAAATTTGAAATTCCTTGGAAGCTCTCGGGTGATTTTTTCAAAACAGTACATGTAAACGCAACGACAATTTATTTAAATGGCCATCAGAGTCAGGCCCTGGGATCGACTGTGATCAGAATGCTATTTTGATGTGATCAGAATGCTATTTTGATTCATCTGTTAATTCTCTCCGTTGACATCAATGGTAAAGTTTTGGGCACATTTGATCAATTTGAAGCACCCAAATCTCAGCATTTAGAAGGTATTTTGAAATAAATTATGATTTAATTGGGTCATAAATAGTCCTAGATCCAGTTAAACTATATTTTATTTCAAAAATTATTTTATAACACAGGAAACAGGTATGAAAATGGCTGATGTAAACAAAATTGAAAAAAAGAAGAAGTTTAACTGGATCTAGGACTATTTATAACCCAATTAAACCATAATTTATTTCAAAATACCTTCTAGATGCTGAGATTTGGGCGTTTCAAAGTGATAAAATGTGCCCAAAGCTTTACCATTGCTGTCAATGGAGAGAATTAGCAGATGAATCACAAAAATAGCGGATCAATGAAGGATCCATCAAAATAGCATTTTGATCACAGTCGATCCCAGGGCCTGAGAATATAACATATACATTGGATTATGGCCCGTCAGGTGCTGCACCCGTCACTGTGACGGACACCTGAGAAACTATTGGAAATCCAACAACATTACGATATTTCACACCGTGATAGCATAATGACAATGTTGATTGCGCATTTAAGTTGTCGTGGCTTTACAGTTACGAACTTACATCAGCTAGAAAAATTACAGCATTTCCCTCGAATTTTTCTGTATAAAAATACAAGCACTTGAACAATGCAGATTTTTCTTTCTTTATTTGGACAGCTTCTACAATTAAGGCGAAACGGAAACACATGTCAATGTTCATTTGTTAGCACAAAAGAAATCAATTTAGGTGACAGGTCTGTAACTAAGCCTTAATAGCGCTTAGCAAATAGATAACAAATATGAAGTGACTTGTCGGTAAATATTACCTTCAAACGGGAAAAGAGATTCTGCAATGACCAAAGTAGACACTAAGAATTAGTCATTCCACGGCACCGCCATACCAAGTTAACGGGGGAAAAACGCCACAAAGTGATCCTATGGTATTTAATACTGAGATTTTACTCTCGTCCGGAGCTGTTCGCTTAAAACTGAAATGTACAGAACAGGAAGGACTAGTGCTGTATATCAGACTATTTCATAAATGTTATCACCGTTGTGATGTACACCAGATAAAACAAGATTTGCACTTTATCTTGACATGTCTTTTTAGAAGCTTTTGGAGAAAACGCCTTGAAAAAAGAGTAAATTTTGACTTTGGAATTACATCGTGATAAATACTGCTTTGTAACTGATTTATTGTTGGAAGAATCAAACAGCAGCCAAGCTAAAAGGTAATAAAGGTTTTTAGAATTTCATTCGTTCATTTTTTGCCAAATTTTTTTGGTAAATTAAGGGCTAAGAAGAGGACTTTTAGAGGCCAATTACTGGAATTGGTCGTTTTTTAATAACCAATTTTGCTAATTAGTAATGATATAAAATGGTTTGCCTATTTAGGCAATTTTGCCAAATATTTTAGCAGGGACTAATTTAAAAAAAATCTTGAATTGTACATGTGGGAACATGACCTTAACTGAATAGGATTATTGTGTAATAAGAAAAAAGCATTAGACGAACACGACATATTCGAAGTACTGAACGTATGATACGCTTGATCACTGTGAAAAATACATGTACAACATATTCATAAAATCAGACAATGCACTGAATGCGATATTCCTGATCAATATCTAAATGTGATGGTGAGTATAATATATCCTACTACATGACATGAATAATATCTTATGTTGACATAAAGCTCTAGACACACATTGTGTGTCGTAGACTGTATGGTAACAATAGAAATCTCAAGGAAAAACAAAGAACTCTAAAAATAACACAGCAATATTTCTATGAGTTTAATTGGGAAGAGACATCGATGCAGCGTTGTGAACAGATTAATAAAGTAGTGATTAAAAAGTCCTACGGTGGAGTTTTGCCATGTATTGACAGGACTAACATTGGAGGAATAACATTAGATTTCTGATTCACGTCCTGCCTAATTAGGTTAATAAAGCGGAATGAAACCGATTTCATAACCTATTTTTAGTTATTTATACAATTGTTAATATTTTATCGCCACTGGTAATTGACTATTAATATCAATTTAATTTGTCAGTTGAAACTAAGTTTAGAGTTCAAGAAATAATTTATTACAAATACATTGTAAGCATTGAATTGTCCAAAGAATTAAGCTAAATAGCTAGTTAGGCAAGAAAATTATTTGGGAAATCCTCTATTGTCTGTAAAAAGTTCAATATTATATGTATAAGGCTTGTTCATCATCTCATCAGAAAGTATTACCACAGTTTTTTTGGCAGGTATTTCAGGGATTATGTGTTGTGATGGCCAAATTTTAGATGGATGCAAACTATCTACCGAATTCTATGATAAGTTTTGTTTTAACGACACCTTTAAGTACATACATGTATATCTTAAGTTAAATATAACTTTTATGTGCGTAACTATTTTGATATTGATGCACAAATAGCACGGTATTATATTCACTCCCTGCATGAAGTCGACTTTTCCTGATTCGATTTTCTGTTTTTGTAAATAAAATTAATTCTGGATTCCGTGATGGCCCCGAAGTGAAAGGAATGGACTATCGTGGTATGTCGAGATTTGACACTAAGCAGAATTTTACAGTTGCTGTATTACCGGTAATTAAACCATTCAAATACAAATTACTAGCCCTTCTGGGTTTTTTTTGTGTTGAATCATTGTAGTTATTAACTTATCCATGTGTTATTGTTGTTTTGTAAGTACTGTAAGAACTCCTGTAAAAGTTATTTTGTTCCACTGTGGTCCACTCTTGTTGCGTGAATGGTCGTGAATTCACGCAAGCCCTGCAGGTGGATAAATACCCCGCTAATGGGGCTTAAAATTCCAATTTGTCTAATTCATCAAATATGTCTAATTTGTCTAATTCATCAAATTCGTCTAATAAATCTCAATTGGAAAGTGAAAAGTACCAAAATAAGTAGAATTACTATCATTAGTACATCAGTATTAGTAAAATTACTGGAAATGGTTAAATTTTGATTATATCTACTAAAAATAGTATGACCAATCCTAGCTAATTAGCTGAATTAGATTAATTAGACGAATTAGATAGAGTTCGAATGAAGAAAAACCTCCAATATCCCTCCTATGTGTAGGTGTTGGTCTACTCTTCTGTCTAACTTTTGACTATGTTACATTCATGTATTGCGTGTACAGATTATTCCTGTAGAGCGGTAAGATAGTGGGCTAGTCGTATATTTATTTTATGTGTACCTTGCAGTAGCCATAGTGGGGAAACCAAAATAAGTGTAAAATAAGACACTTTGCTTAAACTAGATCTACGATGTTTGTATTGCAGAGTGGTACGTTTATGTCATCTGAGCTTGATCATAATGGCACAATTTTATACAGAGGACTAGGGATTGAAATCCTGGATACGCTAGCTGAGTATATCAATTTCAAGTAAGTTTTTATGTCACTTTGGACTAATTATTGTTTTTTTTTCCAAATCAAATTAAAAGAAAACTTGGTATAAAATGTGAACATTATGATTTACAAAAAAGATCGAGGAGTGGCTATTTGAGGCTGAATACAATTTGACACGGTTAATCACCATTCTGTTCAGCGAAACCTTGAAGCACACGCTAACAAACGGTTTCA
The DNA here is from genome assembly GCA_038406195.1 of Haplosyllis anthogorgicola. Lineage (NCBI taxonomy): Eukaryota > Metazoa > Annelida > Polychaeta > Phyllodocida > Syllidae > Haplosyllis > Haplosyllis anthogorgicola. The sequence continues at coordinate 10,589 of JBCAUI010535994.1, forward strand.
AATAAGTCCACATCTTTTCATCATGATACAACGTAACATATATAACATGTGACTTTCATGATAGATTTTGAGTAGACAAGATTGTTAAAAACATATTTCGTTTAAAATGTACAAGTATCAAAGAATTTATTCGAATATTTATTTTCTATAAAGTTACGTACTAAAAGTACCTGCAGACGGAGAATATGGAAGGGATCTCGGCAACGGCACCTGGACAGGTGCTGTAGGAATGGTACAGCGTGAGGTAAGCACACTTAAACAACCGTTACAGAACACCCTATGAATTTGATTTTAATGTTACCGCGCGCCACTTTCTTTCTAAGAATTGATGGGGTTTTCCTGTTTCAACGCTGGAACAATCTCGGCTTTGATCGAGATCAAAGCAAGGATCATTATCAACAATTACAACAGGAACGGATTTGTTTCATTATACTCACTTCTAGTGAAAAGACCTAACGTCGCTATTATTTTGG
>JBCAUI010536005.1:0-11061 GCA_038406195.1 Haplosyllis anthogorgicola
TGTGATACTGTCGAAAAGTACTTACTTCACAAGTAATACATCTATCGGATTGAGATGAATTCACCTAGAAATACAAAAGCAGCCAAGATGTAAATAACGCCACAAATTTTGAAATCGTAAACAATGGAGCTCCTCTGTGCCATGTGTACCTCGAACTTGACCCTACTGTTAGTGTTCTTAACTTCCATGACGCATGCGCAGCTACGGTTGAGATGTTGCCTGGCGATGAGGTTTACGTCACGTGTGGAAATGTTTACGTCATAACGTCCTCCGTTGAATATAACAGTTTCACGGGGTTCCTAGTGAACCCATATTTGCTGTGAATCTTTTGGCATAACTTTATTTTTTAAATTGACGAAATTCTTCTTCCGCTATTTATTTATAACTTAAGGCAAATAAAGTCAAATTTTGAAAGTGAAAAATTTTGCTTTGTGGTTCGTCTGTAACTAGGACGTTATTTTTAATAAGCAATAGGTGAAAATCATTTCAAAATAAATGTGGCACACATATAAGAGCGCATAATTTTGGAAATATTTTTGTCATCAAAGTTCGTGCGAACGATGGTTCCATGTTTCACTAACCCAGCAAGAAATTTTGAAAACAACAGAAATTAATATAATCAATGTTGTCCAAGTTCAAGGTACTGCCATTTCATTTACTTCTTATTTCATGTATCACTTATGAAAATAAAATGGAACTTAAACTTTCAATTTCAAACATCTCGTCTTTTTTCGCATTTTCCTTTGACATCAATATAAATTTCTGTGGATGAAGCCAAAGTACAAAACAGGGAATTCTTTTAGATAGTGAATTATTGTAAACATACTTGTGTCAACGTGGGTGATCCGAATCCCAATCACAATGATTGAGGGTCAATTGTTTCGTTTGTGGGGGAGGTACCTGAATATAATTATCATCAGAGATATATTTCATTCTATATTAGCTATTTGAGGTAATATTTATCTGTCACTTTAAAGTACAGGCAACAGGACTTTTTTCGATTGAGAGAAACAAAAATTGTCTTGTTTGATATTGGAAAAAAAGATAAACAAAACATATTAAGTTTGATATGTAAATACAAAATAAAATTCATTGCTAGTTAAAATTTAAATAAAAATAAGGAAAGAAAAACATCATTACAGATCTGATTGGCTAAGCCAGAAACCGTTTTTATTTTGGTTCAAGAAATTTACGCCATGAGCTTCTAGAAGGCAGAAGGAAATCACAAGTTGCAATTATAATAGATCAAATTGAATAAATATTAAATGAATATCATGGCCATGACTCAACGGGCTAAGTTGTGATCATTTTCTGTGGAAAAGAAATGATATTTCATTTGATTACATTGGATGGAGACATTGAATGCATTAAATTGATGTTTAAAAATGCCGAAATATTTAAATAAATGGCATAGACATACAATGGGAAACCGACATTTTCATGGACACAAAATTAAGACCATTTAGCCAGCTGTACAAATAATTAATCGACAAACAAATAAAATGGAAAGATAAAATACAATTAATGATACAAGTTCTTTGGTGATATCATAGTACGCAAACTGTACTTAATTAGTATAATTTATTAGCGTTCAGGTAGATCTGTACTGCTGGTAAGGCGACACTATGTAAATGAGCGTGTAATTTAAATCAAGTGGCGCCTCATTAGGGTCAGTGTTTTACATGAATAATTAGCACTGATCCGAGAAATAAAGCGTTACAGTAATGTGCGCTAAGCTCATAACCGGTTAGCGATCAATCGCCCGAACAGCAAAGTTTTATGATAGAGTACTCTAAACTTCAGAACCGGTTAGCGGTTACCATACGGAGTAACTGGTTCGTCAGAACTGGTTCGTGATTAATTAATTGATAATGTCTTGTACAGTTTGATTAAGTTTATATTTCTTATGACTAGTACAAAGAGCACCAACGTAGATAGTGGACGAAATCATCACATTAATTTCTTATTTTTGTTAAATAAAGGGAACTAATTTTATTTCAATTTTCCCCATGTCGTGTTTCTTTTTTTATCTTTTCCATTTTTTATTTTGTTAGTTTCTATTTGTAGCTTATTTGGGTCAAGGCCCCATTACTACCAACAATCCAAAGGATTTTCGTTAACCATGTGATCGGTTGGTTAGATAATCGGTTTTCGACCGTGTATTAACCGTACTGTTCGGAACCGTGTTCTGTAGATGCAAGCGGGTGGCACCGTAACGTGTGCGGAGACACAGGATTACATGTCGTTACATATCAATCACTGTCACCGAGAGAGAGAGGCAGCAACATGGTAAGTAAGCACGCTTCTTTATTCAATTTAATTTAATTTAATTTTACTTTAATTTGTTTTAAATTTATTTGTTTTAAAAAGTTTTATTTTTGTGAAATTGCAAGACAGTCCATTTTATGCAAACAAGTAAATATTCGTGTTACACAATTTACGCTACATATTAATACATCATTGACGTGATAAATACTGTGTCAAATTAGGAACGTTTCTTTTTTGTATTTTTTCTCTTTTGTTAAATTTGCAAGCCTTTTATATGTTCTGTATGTAACAATAAATTAACATTGATAAATCGTATCATTTTGTAAAGGAAGAAAACAAAGGAGAGAAAGAAAGAATTTCACGCTGTGGTTTTGATGCTATTCTTAAACTTCTGATACGGACTGAGAAATATCAAATTAGAAAACCTACAATTTTGTACTTTTAGATTAATTCATACAAGCAATTTTTAACAATTGGATTTATACTAATAACAGGTTCATGAAGAGGACGTCACCAAGTCACGTAGAGCAGCGGTCTCTATTATCCCCGTACCCCCTCCCACCCCGCCCCTCCCGCCCTACACCCATCCCACCACCCACCTCGTCTCCGCCATGGAGCAGGAGTATCGAAACCAAGACTCACAGGTCGAGCGGGGAAACTGGGGAGGTATGTACTTTTAATGTTTTAAGGGTTCAGAGAATACTAGAGGAGGTAAATCCTATTCATTGTCTGTCGAATGACAGAGTATGTGGTCTTCAGCCTAAAAAACAGAATCTGAAAACGAGGTTCATCCCACATTCCATTTTCCCACGCCAAGAAGTAGTACCAAGAAATAGTTCTGTTACCATGACAATAATGTTTCTTTGGTAACATTGTTACGTCATTCGACAAACACACGACGTTACCTTTGACGTAACGGCTCTAGTTAAGGGTTGCTTTTATGCCAACAGTAGGGAACGAAGTGTACTTTGTAATTTTTGACCATCAGGTGGTGCCACGATTGTAGCCAACTGGGACGGAAGTCATACTTATATTTCACTTACCATATCAATTGTAACAGTAAAAAAATTCACGCGCAGCTTAAGGCCCAACTGACAAAACTTGTAATGATTTATTCGTACCGGAGAAACAAATATGGCAAATAAACATAGGTAAAGTACGAATAAATAATTTAAAAAATGGTTTACCTACTTGAATTGTAAGCTAAAGCAGGCGTGGGATCAAAATAATGATTTGGACCGAACAACTTCCATCAGAATACTAAAAAATACATTGTTAACAGCGAATTTATACATTCCAAAATTTTATTATGTTTGACTCTTGAGGCATGAGACTTGGTACACCGACAGGTTATCCGTTGTTAATTTTGACAATGTTTTAATTGTCAGGTAAGCTGGAGTTCATCCTGACGTGCGTGGGTTACGCTGTGGGTCTCGGTAACGTCTGGAGGTTCCCTTACCTGTGTTACAAGAACGGCGGAGGTGAGTACAGTGTGCGTGCGTGTGTGTGCGTGTGCGTGTGTGTGCGTGCGTTTATGTGAGCATCAGTCACTTATCTGTGGAGAAATGGGAGTGTACCTGTGCGTCCCAGCTGGCTAAATTATGATCATTTTATGGTTACGCGAAAAGCGCAGTGTGCTCTTTAAGGGTCTCCATACACAGCATGTACATGTGTAAAGGGTATAATGCAAATGGAGACATTGTCTAATTGAATTGACCTATAATAACTTTAATCACAGATGGCATTGATGCATCCAATGCCCGCGGCTTTAAACATAGAGATGAAATGAAGACCATTTAGCCAGCTGAATATGTGTTGTATGTTGATTAATTGAAGAAACTATTTTCGGCTGTGGTTTACATAATTTGGTCTAATGAATACAAACGCGATGGGTTTTTTCTTTAAAGAAACTACCATTTTGTTATATAGTCTACAAGTGTTACCATATATGAAATTCAATATTTTCAGGATTTCAACGGATTTTGACTTCACTGGATACAATAAAGAACAAAGTAAAAAGCCCAGAGTCAGACGTGAATTTCCTCAAGGCTCTTCTGGAGAGCACGGAACTCCAGTCTCTGGTCAAGGTATAATAGCACAACAAAGAAACCAAAATATTTATCCTTTTATTTATGATGTAGAGACCTGAGTTTACATTTTGCTGATATGATGTATACTTTAAAAGAATAATTTCTGTGGTAACATTATAGACTAACATTACATAACAATGCGACATTTAAAAGAACGTTTTTATCATTTGTGATATCGCACTTTCTTTAGGTTCATCAAAAGGTAACAACACCTCCACCACATGATCAAGCCGCGATGACTGGAAATGCTGCTAAAATTGCTGAAGAGGTAACAATATTTTAACAATACCTAGTATGGGAAAAAGCTGTTATTTGTACTGCGACTACACCGTTAGCACTGTTTAATGCAAGAAATGAGCGTGTCTGATGTGGTAGCGCTGATTTTCTGAGTTGCATCTAACTTCTTGTTTTCCCATAATTTTAGGCGGTTGGGGAGCTCGATGAGAGGTATGGCAGTAAAACAGAGGCTAAAGAATTACTTGTTCTTCTCAACAAACCGCATATGAAGGTACGCCTTTTTAGACATTCCTTCAGCAAAAAGAATAAAATGTATCACCTTATTTACACAAAACTCTTGAATGTTGACTTTTAAAAGTACCTTTTTGTAGTTTGAGTATTTTTCATTATTCTGCAGGCCCTGCTGGAGGCACATGATCAGGTCGCGGGGAAGGACTTCCTGCCACAACTACCAGACATTGCGCACGAGGTGGACGAGGATGAGGAGAGTGTCAAGGTCGTCAGACTCGTGAAGGGAAACAAGGAACCTCTGGTAAAGGATTATTCTGTTCACTAATGCCAGACTCCCAATAGAGTCTGGTACTCAACTTGGTTAGCAAATAACTCTAGTGTGGTCTAGGTTATTTTAAACTACAGAACGAGATAAACTGAAACCTCCTGATGGCTGAATGCTACATTCCAGAAATATTTTCAGTGATACTCGGTAATTTTAAACAAACCTATCACGAACCAATTGGGTCTTCATTTATTACGCAGTTAATTCATAACCGCGAGTTTCTCTAAACAAGCGTTGCTTCTTACATAAAAACCTTGGGCTTTTTATTTTCAATATTTAAGTTGTGTTTTGCAGGGAGCAACAATTAAGCTGAACGAGAAGACGGGTGTAATCCACATCGCTCGAATAATGCACGGCGGGGCTGCTGACCGGTGCGGCCTCATACATGTAGGTGACGAGGTACATGAAGTCAACGGTGTAAAAACACAAGGAAAATCTCCACAGGAAGTTATAGACATCATAGTAAGTACAACAGACTGATTTTAAAAGATTTTGAATAGACCTTTGACTACGAAAATCACTATACGTTAGGAGTAAAAGTTTAATAAAGCGGCCTTTTTACCACGAAATTATTGAATTGACAGACCGTTTACGATTCCTCTCGTCACAATTTGTTGCAGTCGTCAACAGTTGGTCCCATACTACTGAAGCTGGTGCCCGGTGATTGTGATGATTATGGTTTCGACCGAGAATCTATGGTACAAAGTTTTGCATTATTATTAGTTTTTAAAATACATTTCTGAACATTTAAATGATTATTTGGATACTGGAATTAACATTCGACATTGCTATATTAGACAACCAGAACGTGAGATGCCTTTCATTTATATTTATTTTCGTGACATTTATTTAGATGCGGGTTCGAACACACTTCACATACGTCCCGACAAACGATAAGATGATCCCGTGTAGAGAGGCTGGACTCGCCTTTGAGAAGGGCGAGATTTTACATATTGTGAACCAGGATGACGCAAGCTGGTGGCAAGCGAGAAAAGAGGGAGACAGAAACATGAGGGCTGGACTCATACCCAGTAGAAAGTTACAAGAAAGGTACGTTTTATCTAAGTAGAAAACTTAATATTTAATACCTTGATTTCTGTCAAATATGATGTTCATGTAGATATTTTCTTTACCACATTTGTCAATTTCAGGCGAATTACTGAAATGAATTCGAACAACAACACAGACGAATCTCCAAAACCAAGTCCAAAATCCAGTCCTCTCAAGTCACTGAAAGGTAAACTAATTATTTTATTCAAGTATGTCGTGAAATTCTATTTTTGTTTCACCTGTCTCATTGACGACTAGAAGACAAAGTCCGGGAATAACGATATTTTCTTGCTCTGTAAATTCATGCAAACAAAATAGTGTGTTTGCACAGCGAAGCAGCGTACGTTAGTTTGCACAAAAATGAGCAACTCCAATATGTAATTTATGTTTCCCATCTCTTCATATTCAGGATCAAAAAGCCCTAAAAGTCCATCCAAGTTCAGTCCGAAGTTGCTGAAGAAAAATAAGAAAGCGAAGAAGATCACGTACCATTCACAATTCAATGATGGTGAGTCTGAAAATTTACTCTTAACTTACAAAATATCTAGATCAAATTTCCCAAATAAAACTAATAGGTGGGAATGAAAATGTTCTGCAAGTGATGCATAAAAAACATCTATCTGATTTGTTACTAGCCACATATTGTATTACTTTTTGGTTAAACGAGGAGATAAAAGAATCAGAAAACTGAAGAAAGTACAGCATAAATTCATTTTTGTAGATATGGAAAAGGCCGAAATTTTTACATACGAAGAAGTGGAGAAATGTTACCCGAAAATAGGTCGATACCGACCAATAGTGCTGATCGGTGCACCTGGTGTGGGCAGAAATGAACTCAGAAAGCGACTCACATCAACAAACCCGAATCACTTCAAACCCACCATTCCTTGTAAGTTGCAAAATACTTTTACAACACTGAAGGTTCAGAGCTTGAAATGTCCGTTAATAGTTCTTCATAGTGGAAAAAGTAGATATTCATGCTGTGCTTTTGTTCAAGTGAAATATACAGTGTGAAATTCTATTGTTTGAAAATTGCCATTTATTTTATTGTCAGAAGTTGGTTTATTTTCTTGCAATGTACACAATATTATCAGAAGAACAAGACAAGATTTTGTATTGCATATGTCGTGTTTGGAGAGAACTGGCTGCTAATCACAACAGGAAATGTAATTCGTGCTTCACGATAGTCCAGTGTCAATTTCATATTGATTCCAAAATGAAGAAAATTGCGAGGATTTGGTCTATGTGTCCAGTAAAATTAACGGATCATGAAAAAATTGTGTGGCTTTATTGAAAATTAATGTTTGGGAGTACACCAAATTACGTGAGGGTATGTGCCGAAAAAAAGACACATGTGATTGAATTGCTATTTTATTTGCAGGTACCTCTCGGCCAAAGAAGCCCGCAGAAGTGGATGGAGATGAATACGTTTTTATGTCCAAACAGGATATGGAAAACGATATACAAAATAAACGGTTGGTTTTCGAAACTAAATCTATTGTATGTTAAATATATGATTTCTAGTGACTTTCATTAAATTATAAGTCCAGTTTTCAACTCTTTATTGGTTCAGAGCAAATATTCCGCCGTAAAGTGCTGCCATCTTGTGTTATGTATATATTTGATCCATAATGCTCGACTTACATGTATGAAGTTGTGAATTCTCTATTTGTAGGTTTTTGGAATATGGGGATTTTAAAGGGAACTGGTATGGAACGAGTATGGAATCTATAAAATCTATCATCAACTCAGGATGCACGTGTATACTCTGTCCACACCCTCAGGTAAGAAATATTAAATATTTCCATTTTCGTATGCCATTTGTCCAAGCTGCATCAACATTAAAGTACTCATTCACCGATTAACTTAATCTGTCTGCAGTTAGCAAGCGTTTCCATTTCATTTTGAACCCCTCATGCTGATAACTTATGTTGGTTGTTACAAAGTTGATTGTAGGAACATCCTTAAATCGGTGCAGTTATGCCTTGCTGTAAATGATAGGACTATAATTTAGGTTGAAATTGCTTTTGTATCATCTGAAGGCGATAACATTTTTGGTAATTGAGGCGGGAGCTATCGTATTTTGCAATAGAAATTTTAGAGTAGCAAACCGTTAAAAACGATTTGACTGTCAGTTGCTTTTAAAATCTCACGCATCTCCTTTTTGTTGAGAAGCAAGTAATACTATATCATTAGAATGTCAAAATTGACGGTGTTTAATGTTCCACAGTTGTGTACAAGTTGAAGATTCTTTGAAGATTTTATTCGTCTGGGACAATTTTCTTGCGTCACTTCCTCACTTATTTCATGAACGCCAAGAATTTTGTTAACTCAAACTACACTTATGGCCTTGCGTGCGTAATAATTTTGATCTTTTATGTATTTTACCTCAGGCAATTAAAGTGGTAAGATGCGCAGAATTCAAACCGTATATTATCCTTGTAAAACCCCCGGATCTGCAAAAATTAAAAGAAACTAGAACAACAGCCAATGCAAAGTCAACCTTCGATGAGAAAAATTCAAGACCTTTTACGGTAAGTAAGTAGTTTCCAACTACCACACATCATAGCTAACTGTGGTTAAAAACTTAAGCGTAAGGTATATATCTAACTGTGCATGTATATTGATTCCGAATCAAAGGAAAAGGAATGTAAATTCTTTGTCATATTGTTTCATGCGTTGATTATAAAACACAAGGAATCAGACAAGTTGCCAAAAAAATTTTAAAAAATAAATAAATGTGACAGGCTTATTGGGGTTGGTATTATTTTGGTGATGCAAAAAAATCAGGACAGATTAAAAATTGGAACTATTCATCTATTTGTTGCATTCAATGTACATGGCAGTCATTGACCTGTTTATGTCTTGTTATGTTTACAAACAAACCCATCTTAGTAATAAATTTGAAGCGTTTTTTTTTCTGTATTTAATCAAAATGTTGTTAGTTTAAGCTGTATTCTTAGAATAAGAAAAAAGTTTGTGCATCACATGAAAGTCTTAAAAGGCACATATTATGCTCTGAAAGTGGCGTACTTTTTGTTAATAAACATTGTCGATCTTCAGCCTACTTGGCGAAATGCTACAGGTAGTAAAAGTCATGTAGGGAGACAAAGTATTTCCATCAGTTTGATCAGGAGCCTAAAAATATTTATACATAAATTCTGTTGTGATAATTTGTTTCTAACGGTTTATACTGTCGCTGTCTTAACGCAAATAAATTTATTTTTCAGAATGATGAATTTGAAGATATAATCCAGACTTCAGAAAGAATTGAAAAAGAGCACGGACAATATTTTGACCAGGTTATTGTTAATGAGGATTTGCAGAAGGCTGTGAATGAACTGAGCTTAGCTGTGCATAACTTGGAGACTGAACCTTTGTGGGTCCCTGCACCATGGGTCAGCTAGCAGGCCGACCAGAGAAACACCAAAATTTAAATAGAGTAATAGGGAAGGAAAGTCAATATACAGAAAGGGCATGGTCACATATGCGTTTCACAATGATACTCAACATTGATGCAGCTCATCATTGCCTGTGTAACTGCTCAAAAAGCTTTAACTGCATTGATAATCACTGGCATTCATATTATGGAATAAATGTATCATTTGGTGACAATTGAAATTACATCAATTTCATCCTATGTTGTATGCACTGCCATTTTTATAGCAAGGACAGAACTGCATGATTTATGACAAAATGCAATTTCAACATCACTGTAACGGGCATTGATCTCCAGTATTCATAATGGACCGAATTCATTTTTGTGAAAATGTAATATCATCACTGCGATGCCTAAATGTCTAAAAATGGAAGTGCTTAAAATGTAAATGTAACAGAGCGTCTCAACAAAATGTAGGGGAACGATGAGTCATATTTCCTACAAAGAACTTAGCTAATCATCATAGGAACTTTAAGCCTTTTTTACGTGAACTAAGTCGCACAAGGTCACAGGGACACAGTACAGTTCTTTTGCGACTAACTACGATGCTGAACGAATTTAGGGACATTTTGGGTGTGGGATTTGAGTGAATATTGTCACAACTTTTGAAATTGGCTTAGGGCTTCAAAACAGTCTGAGAAAAGCCATGAAAGTTAATTGGTTTCCTCACTTTCTATGACAGATTTATGTGAATCTCTAAAATGCTATTATCTACACAGAATTTTATTTTGTAAACTTAGATAATATCGAGATGATGGTAACTCCTTTTTTCGGAAGAAAAAATATAATTTAATCTAGTCATTTCATATCGGTGCTACACAATATGATTGTACAGAGAAAGATATACTTGGCAGCAGTTTAGTGTTCTTTGTAATTACATGTATAAAAATGTGTGCAATAAATATAATGTACATGTATACATAAATATGTGTTGTGTTACATTGAGAGAAATTAAACTTAGTTCATTAATGCAAATTAGCGTAATTTGGCAAGGAAATTAGATAAATTTAAATAAACAAACATAAATAAGAATAAGTTCAAATGTAACATGATATTTTATCAACGCAGTACAAACGGAAATACAAGTTCAACCTTAAATTTAATGAACTTAAATCGTAGGTAAAAAAGTTCTCTTGCCCATGGGAACTTAAAAACCAGGGATCTATTTACATCAATATATTTTCTCTACGCCATGTGCAATTAAGTTTTAATCTATAAAATGTCAAAGTTTGCACTTAAAAGTTTTCGCTTACTTGAAATGATACAATGTAATGTTAATGTAATTTCATCAGAACCATTTAAAACGTATTATATATTGTAGTGTTTGTATTATCTTGCGGTCTTTTTAGCTTGTTATAAGCTTGTTCCGGATTATTAGAAGTAATAACAAAAGCAATAGGTTTGCTTTAAACTGAGAGAAG
>JBCAUI010536027.1:0-23620 GCA_038406195.1 Haplosyllis anthogorgicola
TGGATGGCAGTGTCCTCAAACAGACGTTTAAATTCTTCGCTGAGGCCAGGATAGTATGGTACGCTGAAGAAGTGTTCCTTGCGGACCGGGATGATTTCTTCTCCTGTGGCTGGATCTAGTTGAGGCTCCCTAATCAACTTAAAATAGTTTAGCTTAAGCCAAGCCAAGCTCAACTGCCAGCTTAAGCTCACAAGCTAGCTTACGGCTTGTTGACATCTCTAGTTTGTAGTAGAAAGGTGTTGTAAAAGGGAACATGTCGCTCATAATAGGTTTCATTCAAAACAGGTTCTGCAGTAAACTATTATGTAAATAATGTACACGTACATGTATAACTGAATGCATTTAGTGTTACTGTGTCATTGATCTATACTAAAGCAAAGCAAATATTACTGCTTTTCATTTGAATGAAATTGTCTACACAATAACGTCTTAACATGTCAATATATGTACTGTAGACTACATTTGCACTATTTTAATTTAAGCGACTATGTTACATTATTTGTATCATAAACATATTCGTAGACAGAAATGATCTATATTATAAATAAGAATAGTAAATGGATTTTCTTCTACAATAATTACTGTTATTGCTGCTAGCGATATTTCATTATTATATTCAATATCAATTATCTGTACATTCATCAGTATTGGCAGTTTGAATTCATTTCTATTTCATGTTGTATTTTCATGAAAATCTAGTACATGCACTCACAGCGCATTCCCAAATGGTGGCACACACATGTATGTAAATTTGTTAGCTTTCAGTTTGCATCAAAGTATTTTTCGGAAATTGTCAGCATAATTATCCTTTGGTTTGTTGGAAATAGCCTTTAAAAATGTGTCCTTTTGTAATATGAAGTAAGAAACAGAATTAGTCACAATCAGCTGTAATTGTTGCAACAGTGATAAGCATTATTGTAGTGACTGTATTAACATAAGTATGACTAACACAAGACTGTGCTCAAATACACATTTAAGCTGCACTGCAGGTATCGTACATGTACTGGTATTGTTGAGGTATTCTATATAATTAGCATTTAATGCTTCATGCTGCTTATAGTAGTTCAAGGTTGCATATGCACAGAAATGGCATACTGACAGTTAGCGCAAGCATGCACTGCATGAATTGAACATTATATCCAATATTTATATGCATACATAATGCTTAGTGCAAACATCCTACATTTCAATGTATGCATCATGATAGTTAGCAGTGATCACACTGCTGATCCTGTGCTAACTTCATCCAAGAGAACCGATCCTGCCATTTGTAGGTTCCACTTCAATGACTCCAACAGATTCTGACATCTTTCCTTGGGCGCAATTCCCAATCTGAACAACTGTTCCACCTTCAAGTATCTAACAGCAGCCTCAACGTCAAAACGGTTATTGGACAATGCTGTATTACACTCGTCCTGTGTTACGCCATGAACTTGCCGCTGCACTTCTATTATTTTCTGCTGGACTGACATCATAGATACTGGCGCTGCCGCAGCAGATGCTGCAGCATTATGTTGTTGCTGCTGTTGCTGATGACTAGATATTAGTGGGGTGTTTTGTGGTATGTTGTTAGGGTTGTTGTTTATGTTTCCATAGTAACGGTCACTGGCTGATGCAGTTCCGACTGGGGTCATTCCTGTTGAACCGGTCCAGCTAATTAAACTGGGATCAGTTGCTATTGCTCCTGCACCAATGTTTCTGTTATCACTCTGCATACCTAAACCAGCCCCTTGTTGTGAACTACTGTCGTACGACTGGGTAACATCCGTATTAGCCTTATGAAAATTTATATTCTGATACCGTTCTTCTTGCTGTCTACGCCTCGCTGCAGAATCTACCTGGACACCCCCAACTGCAAACGGCTTTACCTCAGCAGTGATAGGACTACACACAGTAGGTCTATCGGGGTCTTTATCTCTCTCTGGTACGACAAAGTAATAGTACTGGCTTTTCTGACCGTCTTTTACCACGGGTAGGATGCGCGGGAGCTTGCGCCCCTTGTTGTCTGTGTTCATGTAGATCTGTGATGCGGCGGCTCCGACATCTTTCGGCGGTAATGGTGGTGGTACGGATTGGTTGTCGTCATCACTGCTGTCCCATTCATCTGAACCCCAGCCTGATTCATCCCCGTCCGCCGGTCTATACGTCCTGTTTACCTGTAATTTAATGACATTTAAAGAAATCACCAGTTGAAAAGATTGCTGTGCCCTTTTACTTAATTTTTTAAAGGATGTGAATTTGTTAAAGTTACATCGGCAAGAGTGTTTATAAATAATTTTCATCCCAAACAGAATATATTTCTGCACGAACTGCATCAAAAAGTGTTATATGCTTTTATTGCTAATAACAATATCGGGTGAATTCACATTTCACACTGGAAGGGAACATCTAGGGTTTCAAAGCTATTGAAGGCCCTGTTCCAAGATTGCATGAAAATAAAAAATAAATTTTGCCAGTTTGGAAGGTCCACAAAATGCTTACACACTGGCAACTGAGAAAGGATTGTGACAGTTGCCACCGAAACCTCTTAGAAACCAAAATGGAGGGGGCACGCACTTGTTGCATTCCCACTTCCTGTACAAAGTTATATCTTTTCCGTTGGTGCCCAAACACCAAAAACCTTAGCTTAACCTGAACTGACAAATACGCGATACAAACAATACCTCCCACAAGCTAATTTCCTAAACAATGAAAGTTTCTTACAACAACCAATAGTTCTGATGTTATTACGAACACCTGAAACCCGACTGGAAAGATACTGTATCCAACAGATATTCAGTGATGTGCAAAGTGATGCGCACAATGAAATTTTTATCCCTAAAATAGTGAAAACAATAAGTGCACCAAATCTGTTTCACAAAATTCCAAGCAATATTCCTCCACAAAAACAACGAAGAAACAAACAATCACCTTTAACTTCTGATTATTTGAACTGAAATGGTAATCGTGAAGAGAAAATTACATAGGGCTAACAAGGATAGACTTATGGTTGGATCTAAGGGAGGGGGCGACGGGGATACACGCCCCCACAATTAGTACCAAGGTTTTTTGTTGAAGTATTTCTAACCTCTCTAACAAAATATCTTGGGTCTGCTAATCCGTTAAAATCCCAATTTTGGACAGACATGAACTTTTCGTGAACTCTTCACATACAAACCTATTACCAACTGTAGTGATGTAGCTTGATATGAAAATTGTATTCATATAACTTCACACTTCTTGATAAATATTGTAAAAACTCACTTGTCCATATAAATCTCTGAACGGTGGTGATGTAGTCTTCGCACGTGCCCCTCCACTGGAATCAATTCCCTGTTGGTATGCTTCAACACTGCGCTTTGGTGAGGTGACACCAGAAATGTCCTTTCTACCCCAGCGTGAAGAGCTCTTTTCGGTCTGAGTATTGAAATTATTGCTTGACGCAGAAACCCCTTGGTTGCCAAGGTTACTACTACTGCTAAACGTGAAATCTGCCACGGCTCCTGTCAGCCAATCAAATGGCTCATGTTCCTTCTTTCCGGTTTCTTGTTCTTTGCTCGCATGTAACTTCGCCATATTTCCAAAGTAAGGATGCATGCCAGTTGGAAGTGTCACCGATAGTTTTTGTTCATATGGTTGTACTGGTTGCTGTTGCTGACCAGTTTTTGCTTTAAGTTCTTTATTCTTTGCTTTACTACTGCCAGATTTCCGTGGGGAATGGTGTTTGCATGCACCACTAGCTGCACCTTCTCCTGAATCCTGCGGGTCACAATCATAACACTTAAACGATGGAGCCCTCTGCAGTGGGTTGGAATCCTGCCTCGCATGTGCTATGACAGCCTGTGCAAATGAACCACTTGAAGCTGGTGGCATTGAATTGGCCTTGCTCGAGGGCAATCTGGGCGTGGGATTGGTGGGTAGGGGAGGTAATGGCTTCTTTACAAGTGTTTCTTCCGTATCATCATCGTCTGATGGAATGTTGGCATAGATTCTCGGGGGTAGTGGTGGAGCTGGTGAAACGTTACGTGGCGGTGACGTCACGTCCCATTCGTCACTTTGTGGTGACGACCTGGGGTCCTTAACTGGTGAAAATCCAGAACTGGAGAGACTACTTCCGCCTTCTCCAGAAGACGGTGAAAACAAAGGACCAGATGTAACATTACTACTAGTTAAAGCAAACATCTGATCTGTAGCCGGCTGTGGAGGCATGGACCACGGCCTCTGATTGTTCATAGACGCAACCTGTGCAGCAACAGGTTGCACAATAACTGATGACGTCATTGAGGACGGTGGTGACATCATCATACTCGGTAGGGTAATGCGCACCGTAAAGGGATCATCAGGTACAGAATTGTCTCCAAGCGGAGCTGGTAGGTGACTGTATTTCTCTGCTATAGAATCATCTAAGATTGATGCAGCATCGCACTTATTCTAAAAGGCAATCAAAAGATAAAATCATCACATGATTTCGAAGGGGTTTTTTTCACAAAAAAAGATAATTGTTTTACACAAGCAAAAAGGTTTTTTTGAATATGCTTAAATTTATGCAGCAGCTTTCAGTGAAGAACCTGACTTAAATCCTCAATGTAATGTAACTGACTGTGCAATTCATTTGAGATTATGGCTAAACTAATAAATTTGAAATTACATTGATGCATCCAAAAAGTTGCTGATTTTCACTACATAGGCTAACATGCAAATAAATTTATTATTACTCAACAAAAGACCAATTACAGAAGATTTTGATAGGTGTTTATAGAATTCAAATTGATATAGTAAGGATGGTAGTAATCTACCCGGCCACTGTTGGAAGGCGTGGGTGAAGCTCGGTTATCCTCGGACAGGTCTATGAGCAGGCCCTCCTGGACCTCCCCGGGTCTGGGGGATCCGTCCCGCGGCTGAGGGGGGCGAGGCGGCCTCTTGATCTTCGATGCCCGTGAAGTGGAGGGAGACGAAGATGCGGATGCTGATTTCCGATCTACATCAAGACTGGAATCATTCTGCAGCTGTTTGTATCCGGATTTCTGGTTTTTGTTTTTCTCGCTGCGGAAACTGCGGTAGAATGGTGTTTCTGCAAAATTGAACAATAACCGGTTACACAACTTAACACAGAAGTACTGTTATAGAATAACAAAACCGACAGTAGATTGAATAAAATAACTCGTTGAAAATAACTTCTACTTTACACTATTTCTACTTCTACCTTACACTAAGCCACAATTTTAGAACTCACTTTTATTGTTTCTGTCAGCCAGATTTTTAGTTTGCAGTGCTTCACCTTGTCCGCTGATATCTGGAGGTTCCATTGGGTTCTGTAGGTATACCCTGTGTAAACAATTTACTGGTAAAGTTACCCTTAAAATGCATTGTATTTCTCTACGGAATTTAACGTCCAAAGCTTTAGCTTCAATGGGTGTGTAATAGTTGTTTATTTTCATCGCAAACATGTTTTTATACGTGGATAATCGCTGACAGATCTGGGTGGATAACTGTGGCCTTCATGCTGAGGTATTTTTGTATCCGCCTACATCTTTAAAATGTGCACTGACATACATATAATATATAGACAATATTGCTCCCACCTAATGAAAATTTTGCTTGATGCACAAATGCACTGTCTGATTTTGGCGTATCATATACGAAAAAAGCACCCAAGTGATACACATCTAATACCATTTTGAATAAATCCGGTAAGAGAAATCAATTCTGGTCTTTCATTTAGTTGACTCTACAAATTATTATTATTACGTACTCATCAATGGTTCCGGGATTTCCCCACGTTTTGCCCGACCCGTCGGCGTGTCCGGTGTGAATGAAGCTGTTCTTTAACGGTCTGCTGATGTCTTCCGGACACATCCTGCGCTGCGGGTTCACGAGGTTCCGCGGAAAGTCGCCCACCTGGTAGGTGCGTTTGTTCTGACCTTTCCACCAGTAATTTTCAACTCTAATGAAAAATAGTAAAATGTTAATGCTTGTCCGAGAGTGGCACAACGAGTCCTAAACATTTGTGTCGAAAGTAATATTTATTTATTTATTTTTAGCATGTAAAGACATAAAACTTTATATATCACATTGAAATGTGTGCACCCTTGATGCTATGACCATGTCTATTGTGCCTAAACTAATATGAACCTTCCTTTCTTTCATCCTCCCTAACAAAAAAGTTAAACCCCATTTTACTTCAGTCAAAATAATATCTTAATTAACTATAACACAATAAACTATGCATTTCTCATGCAGTGCGCACATCCGTACCTCCCGTCCAAAACCGTGAGGACGTCACCCTCTTCTATCTGTAGTTTTCCGTTGTCATCAAACTTGTGAAGGGAACGCATTTCCTTGGGTCGGACCTGTAAGTAAACAAGCAAAATCTTCCATTATTTCATACTGTCACATTAGTCTTACGGAACTCAAGAAACCTCTACATGCCAAATAGAGACAAATAATAAGCCAACAGATTAAAATTTATTTCCCCCACAATGCATGTGAATGTCCCACTAAAGTCGAGAGTATGGGACAAAATGTTTCACAAAGGACAATTTTAATGTGAGGAATACTTGGGATATTCGGAATAATTCTGAATATAATTAGTGGCTTTTCAAACTTTATTGCATACCTAATATATCTACCAGCTTTTACTTTTTATCAGAACAGTGATCAAGTTACCAATCAAACACATACCTCACAAAGAAAGTCTTTAAGCGCCACAAAGGTTGGTCTGTCCTGGGGTTTGTGCGCCCAGCACTGCATCATGAGTTGGTATATGTCCGTCGGACAGTGGTCCGGTTTGTTTAAACGTTCTCCTTCCTTATCCAGCTTCTGTAAAATCTAAAAAGAAAAACGACACTTTTGTATCAAATACACTGATGCACACTAGCCATTCAAAGTTGCATTGTAGCAACTGGTAGAACAATCGGACCAGCAGTGAATTTTTGCAGCAGTTGACACCAAATTTTAAGTATCAACCAGTACATAAACAAATGCAAAAGACAACAGAGTACAAAATTTGTTTACAGAACGAACAGGAAAACATTTTTCAACATAATGTGACACATGTTTACTGATGTATGATACCATCTTGATATACTGCGTTAGTTGGTTACAAGACGTTGTGAAAGTGAAGAAAGATAAATCCGTTTTGTCTGACAGTCGACTGTTGTATTGACAAGGAGTGTTCAACAGTCGACAGGTAAAATTCAAGTGGTGTCACTTCAAAGTGTAGTTCTTGTAGTAGTTTTGATAAAGCGTGTCTGCTATTTTAATTCGAATAAATCCTTTCAAATTGGAATAAATAATTTCTC
Organism: Haplosyllis anthogorgicola; assembly: GCA_038406195.1. Lineage (NCBI taxonomy): Eukaryota > Metazoa > Annelida > Polychaeta > Phyllodocida > Syllidae > Haplosyllis > Haplosyllis anthogorgicola. The sequence continues at coordinate 7,281 of JBCAUI010536027.1, forward strand.
TAGCTCATAGGTTTTCATATTACATATTTTTTCTTTTTCTTGCTATTATTTTCTTACCTGTGTTCCATTGAATCCGACCCAGGGTTCTTCACCATATGTAAACATCTCCCATAACGTTACGCCAAACATCCATGTATCACTCGCGTGCGAGAACTGGCGAGATTTCAAACTCTCCGGAGCGCACCACGCAAACGGTACTTTCTTGTGTTCCGTCATTACATAGTGATCCTCTTGATTTGGCAGTGCACGCATCAAGCCGAAGTCGCCAATCTTTACCTGTTCAATTAGATTTTGCATGTCAACAAATAATCGTGATAAAATCACATACAGTAGAAACTGTCCTCAACGTCACCTGTCTTGAACGTCATCCTGTCTTTTACACACATTTCCACTGTGTACAGTGTTGTTAGAAGTAGTTTTAATGAGCTTGTCTTGGGTAATAGCAGTCCTTTTACTACTTTTGTTACTCAAAGCAGGTATACTTTTGAACGGTACACTCCTCCCCGGTTATATCGATATCGCTTATATCGAAATCCCACTTATATCGATACAATCTCTTGCAGTCAGTCAAATTAAAATATGTAGATATTTGTTCCATTTATATTGATATCCCGCTTATATCGATGCTATTTTTCCGCACCAAAAATTTTGGATATATCCGGGGACGAGTGTATATGTCTGAATGACTCATACAACTCCTGTGTAATCAATTCACTTTCTGGGGTTTTTTTGGTACAAAACTCACGGATAAAAAATCTCAGTTTTAAATGTAAGTTCAAGAAACGCACTTGTTTGTTATTGCAGAAAGATGTTTGCATTTTTTGTCTTTATTACTTTCTACCATACCTTCTCGCCATTTGCTAGAAGCACATTTCTAGCCGCCAGATCTCTGTGTATGAATCGTTTGCTCTCAAGGTACGCCATCCCTGTTGCGATCTGTATTGCGTATTCACACAGCGTGTTTATCAGATACCTGTGGCCTTCTTGTCGTAGTCGGTCGATCAGTGCACCAAGAGGCGCCAATTCGGTAACCTGTAACGAAAAAAAAAAAATTCTTGAAAAGCAGATGGTGAATTAAGATCAGCAATCTATTATTATAATTAGTTAACCTTCGTCGTTGAAATATTTGATTTGAAGAGATCATGTAAGTAATCTTAAGAGGCATCTGACGTATTGCAGACTGTAAGCTGGTTATGTGAGGTTATTTCCTTCTGCATATGAGTGTGCTGTAGCTTAGCATGTGCACATTGCAGTCGGTATTAGCCTGGCTAACTCTTTAATGCATATAAGGCATTACCAATAAAATACGTACCATCATAAGTGGTGAGGACAGAACCACTCCATACAGTCTGATGAGATTAGGGTGATCCAATGAGTGCATAAAGTTCACTTCCTTTACAAAGTCCTCAAATGCACCATGTTGAGACAATGCCTCGTTCTTTAATATCTTTACGGCCACGGGTACCTAAAAACAGTAATAACATGATAGTCTGTTAGGTATTTAGTTCACGTAATTTCATCATCTTGAGATAAAATAATTTTAAAATGCATGTGAAAAGCTTGTTATTTCTCTGTTCATTAATTTTCCTTGTACCAATTTGTCCACAGTGTAGTAGGCCACAAAAGGCAGCTGTCACAGTCACTTATTCTGGAACTAGTGGGCAACAATTTTAAAGCTACTGGTACTCCTATTTTGAGCATGCTCGGTTCCTTTGAAAAACTTCCAATTGATGATCACCATTCTATGACCATTCGCAGCCTTTCTGCTCAACTCCAGTGATCAGTCAGGAACTGGCAGAGCCAGGCCACTCTATGGTGTGCAGCAGGACCACCCTTTTACAACACCTCCTCTGAATAACACTTTCTTACACGATACTTTTTCCAAGAATTGTACTGGTATCATATGGGTGATACATTCCCTTCTTTGAGTGTCACTCTCTTCTTTCCGACACTTTTGTGGTGCCATGATTGGGTGCCACTCAAAAGAGGTCCTACTTTAATAGGATCAACTTAACGTACCTTGCACCCTGAGGGAGTGGTCCAGTCTCCCTTCCTGACAACGCCGAACGACCCGTCTCCGAGCTTCCCGTACAGGAACAGATCCTTCTCGTTCACTAAACACGTCAGACTCCCGTCAGCAGCAGTGCCCCCTGACGGGCTCTTCCTCCCACTGGCCGGCTTCTCCGGGTTCTTTTCCGTCTTTGGTAAAATCTTAAATAAGAGCATTTTTGTTGGTTATTTGTACTACGTTTTATTAAATTCAAGTCTACAATCTGACAGATCATGAAGTGAAGAACCAAAAATAGGTCCAGATGGACCTGAGCTCATGTGGCATTATCATAAAACTATGACAATATAGGTTACAATATCACATCAATACACATGAAGTGTAAGATCAAATCCCAAATACGTGACCTATGAAAAACATAAATATGGCTGCCAAACTGCAAATATAGATGGCATCAATATAATTCTTACATGAAATAATGAGGATATGTAGATGCATAAAGCTGCCAAATATGAAGTTTGTATCATCAACTGCATCTCCAGGAGAAAGGTTCAAAGAAAAAAACAAATGTGGCTACCAATTTGAGAATAATGGTCACAGCAACATAATTTTTGTTAGGCTTTGAGATAGGACATAGGTACATATGTAAGATATTAAGTCTCTATGATCAATAGTGTGCTCAGGGTGACTGTGCACAGACGACGATGACAACGACAGACGACGGACACTTCATGATTCTATAGGCTCTTTGGCATATATGCCAAATGAGCCAAAAAGACAATAATAACAATCCTCATAAAGAAAAAAATTACATACGTGTACTCCACCACAAATTAAAAGATACATTCTCAGTATGCCAGCATATGATCTGGTTATCAATATTATCATATATTGTCAATATATTTCGTTCAAAGTACAAATTCCTCCTGAATTGAAGACATTTCTAACAGAAACCATAATGAAATGTGCACAAGAATATGATTCAGCTTCTCAATCAGATAAAGATGATTTGATCGCGAGTATTAATGACCAATGTGGACCCACACATCATAGAAGTTATACCAGAGAAATCTGGACCACGTTTTGTGCGTGTTTGGAACCACTGTCCCTTGGTTGTGTTCTTGGTTATTCGTCACCTTCACTATCCGAGTTTGCAGCAGATGATCTCCTGACTGGAAACCAAGATTCTTGATACGGATCCCTCATAGCGCTGTGTGGAATCTATTTGGCCGGATGGATGGTACAGAAATGTGGACGAAAAGCAGCCATCACATTTTCTGTGTACCATATGTTGCTGGCTGGCTCCTATTGGCAGCTGCAGAAAAATACATTGCCTTATACACAGGAAGACTTGTAACCGGTGTAGTTGGTGGGATGACAACACTATGTGTTCCCCTTTACATAGCAGAGATATCTTCAAAACAGATAAGGGGTATTATGGGAGCTAGTTTTCAAATAGGAACAACCTCAGGTATACTTATCGTGTACACTATGGGACTGTTCCTGACTTGGAGATTGCTTGCCATCTTCAGCGCCGTGTTTCCAACAGTGATGATAGTGCTAATGCTAATTTCACCAGAAACACCCAGATATTTAATACTGAACAAGAATGAAGTGAAAACAAAACAAACGCTATCTCTTCTAAGACAGCTACCTGTAGACCATACTGATGTCACAATTGAACTTGAGGAGATTCAGATGAAAATTGAAAAAGACTCACGACAAAGTTCGTGGTCAGACTTCAAGCAATCTAACCTGTATAAACCACTTGCGATCAGTCTGTCTCTTATGGTATTCCAACAGTTTTGTGGAATAAATGCCATTATATTCTGTACAGAGAGTACATTTAAAACAGCAGGCTACAATGGCCATCCTGGTATACCATTTGTTATAAAAGTGGCAGCAACTTGTCTGTCCACCTCAGTAATGGACTATGTCGGGAGGAGGAAATTATTCATTAGTGGAGGAAGTCTACGGACAATCAGTTGTATCAGCTTTGGTTTATACTTCTACTTGTCTTCAATTGGTATGGAACACAGAATTTCATCCCTATTCAGCTTAATTCACTACGTGACAGCTTTCTCCCTGGGATGGGGCTCAATTCCGTGGTTGATAATGTCTGAGATTTTCCCCACACGAGCCCGGGGTAGAGCGGGTGCTTTGGCCACCGGTTTAAATTGGATCTGTGCTTTTCTAGGTACGTTGGGCTTCCTACCATTACATAGTGCCATTACACCGCAGGGACTTTTCTGAGTATTCGCTGGAGTGTGTTTGATCGGCACCACCACGATGTTTTTCTACATGCCAGAAACTAAAGGCAAGACTGTAGAGGAAATCGAAATTTACTTTAATGGTTCATAAACGCAATAGTTGCGATTTTTTCCGGTACTGAAAGTAGGAAACGTGAAAACGTATTCATCAGAACAGGGTATTTACAGGTAATCCTACTTAGGTTGAACAAGGATAACTCGAACTGTTGCTCAGCTTGAACCTCTAAAAATATCTCATCATTAGGTTGTCTACAGTAAATTTAACGTTTAACTCTTAACTTCCGCTTTACTTAAACTTTTTAGGGTTTCCCTTGAGGGTTCGAGCTAAGCGGGATAACGTGTACTTTGCATTATTGACACCAGCATGCACGTCCGTACTATAGAAATAACGTTGATTTAAAATCAATTGGCTCCATGATAATCAGTTTCTCCTTCCATCTCGTTTGGATAAATCTCATTCCGGCCTATTTTTATTTCAATCGTCTCCTGATGATGAATGTAGGAATCAGTAATATCTGCTCCCAAACATTGGCGACGTTCGGTCGAAAAGAAAGTGAATTGGGAAGAAAATAAAAATGTGTATCAACTGCAAGTAGTTTTTGCATTAAAAATGTCTGGAAAAAGAGTAAGATCCTTACATTTTATTTTTGGAATCTTTGTATATCTGCCAGGTAAGACTACTTTAGTTCACTTTGGAATAATTTTCAATTGCATGATTTCCAAAGAGCGACGATTTTTAAAAAAATCCTTTTTACTATCAATAAAATTAGCTGTACGTTCTTCTAGTCAATTCTTGCCAAGCTAGTCTGGATTTATCTGCTACTTACAACTTTTTTACAATTTCAATGCAGCATTTTTATTGAAAACTTATGTTGTCTTATTGTTGCCTGTAAAGCAATAATATGAGCCATGATTTTGCTGTGGTATTGTTATTTTAGTTTTCGTAAGTGAAGTATTATCGTCTGAAGTAATTAACATCACGGGTTCCGTAGAGTCGGATGAGACTACCCCTCAAAGTCCCGGTCAACCTGCGCAACTTAACTTCACTATAACAATACACAGTGATGAAATCAGAGTTGTAAACGACTTACAACTCAAGATCTCCTGTCAGGATATGAAGGTAATGTTTTGTCCATGCTGAGCGTCTCTTTTTTAAGACAATCAGTGCATTCGATTGGCATGGCCCGGGCGTACATCGCCTTGGCCCTCCCTCAGCTATCCGGGCCATGATCCGTGGCCCGGGCCATGAAAAACGTGGTCCGGGCCATCCAATTGAATGCACTGATTTACGGACGATAAATTTAAAGCATTTTAGTTAATGTGACCTTTTCTTCTGTTAACGGTTGCTGTTTCTTGTTCTTTTTTTTCCAGGGGGACGACACTTCTGCGGTCTCAACTCAAACGGATTGGTTGCTCACAGAAGCAATGAATGACAGTAATTCCTGTCACAGAAATGACTGCTTTACGGTAAAATTATCTCCCATTACATGTGCTTACCTAGCCTGACATATATCATGAGCTTTTCAACGGATTTAGAGGGCTAATCCAATGGCATCTTTCTGTATTTATAATCCGGTTCTTGATCTCGTAGCTCTTGCTAGCTTCCCATATATTTGCGAACTATTTGCAGTCTGTGATTTAATGTAATCATTTCATTTAGAATGTCACTGAATCCATAAGCGCTGATGGTGAGATCATGACAATTCTCCTGAAGCGAGTCACAGTGCAAGAAACCAACATCTGTGGGCACTTCGTCATGACAATTAGTGGTGCGACTTTATGAGTAAACCTTCTGTCCTTTTTTGTTTATGCAGTTATTTGTCTTAAAGACACGCTTATTAAATTTACCTTTATGCTTCTACAAGATTGTTTATTTCATTTTTTTAACTGGATAACAGAAGACGTAGATATCGGAACCACTACGCGATGTGGAATCACTGCCTCCCTTGTTCTGGATGCAACAAATGAGTACATAGAAACCGAGATAACGTCAAGTGACATCTACTTCAAACCACCTTACTTCACATTTGATTCGTTTGATAATCCTCTTCCCGTAAGTGCGCAGGCAAATCTAAGTCTGAGACTATGGATGACTCCGGGAAACATAAAGGTAACTAGGATTCTTCTTTATGAACAACAAATTATTTACAATACTGTACCGATGTCTTTCTCAAACTACATGTATCTTGATTTGGCATATTTTGGACACTTTACTTGCCAAGGTTACATTATTCATCATCTGCATCATTTTCCAACATCAATACGATTGACATTAGTCTTGTCACATTAGGGACCTTTTATCTACATTGCATGACGATATGAATACTGAAAATAACCTGTATGTTCGTCTGTCTTAAATGATAAATTCTTAATCGTAGTGTGCCACCTGGCGGAATAGTTTACAATACATAAGACTATAGCTGACCCAGTTGATTATCAAGGAACGTATTGGAAAAGTTACGTTTCAAAAGGAGAACTTACTAAGTTGTTGATCAATTTACTTTCAGCCTACGTTTTTTGTCATGAATCCACTCCTGTCTTCAAATGAACCTAAGCTGTCAGTAACCAACATGGTAATGGACAGTCGGGGATCAAATGTTGTCATTAACAGTGGGAGTGGAAAAGAGAGTCGAACATTTGATACCAGGTACATTTATCCGAATCAATTACAAACTCGCCTTTTCATTTAAGCTGAATTATTTCAATTTCAAAATTCCCGAGAGTGTACTTGGGGTCAACATTATATTTATTTACATTTTTTAAATTCTGCTTCTCACTAAGGTCAACTGAGAAATGGACACGGAGGGATCAAGGGGTTTCCTATCAGCAACATTCATGGACAGTAAGCGGGGGCAACAACAGCATCTCGGACAACACCGTGTCTTATGCAGCGCAACTCCGCATGGAAGACTGGCAAGGTAAATGGCGAATAAAGTGGAATTTCCCTTGGACGGATCTTCTTTGGTACTACTAACATCTCTTTGCACGACCATCAGGCTTTAGATGTAACACATTACAATACACAGAAAAGAATCCTCCTTTGCAAGACCACCACACCATCGACGACCACTTTTCTTCCCCAAATTGGGTGGTGCCCAAAGGAAGGTCTACTGTATACCATTGTTGAAAAGTGCGTCACAAGGGAAAATAAATAAGAAAAACTTTATAACCGATACGCATAACATTTACATATTTACATACACATGTAGAATCCAATCTCTTCATAATTAGAGAAGGTAACATAGTGACTTTACATAGAACATTTGTACATTTTGCAGGCGTTGAAAACGGCTCAGAGATTTGGACGACAATGTCCTGTAAGATTCACCAAAGCCTGATGTGGGTTGGTCGGTATTTGATCACGGCTGAGGACAGCGGAACTCGAACACCAGTGCTCTCCTACACAGCACACTTACTCAGTAGTAGAACTATTCAATCCGAGTACGTTTTTTATGATAGGAGCACATCAGTAGCACGAAGAAGCTTGTTTCTATCAAGACTATTTACACAAGCAATTCAGAATCGATTGTAAACAATAAATTTGGACTACGTTCTAGCCACTTCTGGACTGGTAAATTCTATGCCTGAACTTCGATGGAAACGGCTGTAAGACCATCCACCCTTTATGGCTATATTTCAAAAAATCAAAACAATAATTTTCACTCATCTGAATTTCGAATTCTTGTTTACTATCATTCTACCACTACATTCATCAAACTCTTTATTCATGTTGATTTACATTTGATTCTACTGATTGCAGCAAGAGGATTGTCATTAAAGGCAAATTTACTATCAATCACCGGAACACTTCCGCCGCTTACGCCCGAAATGTCATTATCAAATGGTAATTATCAAAGTGCCTAATGATAGCAAGTCAACAAATTAACTATCAATACTGAATAATCAATACTGAGTAAGATTGCTTAAGTACGAAAACAAAACATCAATAGTCTTTGTTAACGACAATTGAAAATGTCAAAGTGAAGTAAAATTGTTCTTTAATCTCAACTCCATTTGATACATTTGAATGTTCGACATTATATTACTCTTTTCCTAGGTTTACACTTCCATATGTATCCTACTACAAAACGGTTTCAAAAAGTGACATAAGAAATGAGATCAACCCAAGTAACACAGGAGGAGAGCAGTCAACCTTGATATTCAAAGTACGTATTTCACCAGAAAAGTACACTCGTCCCCGGATATATTTTTGGTGCGGAAAAATGGCATCGATATAAGCGGGATATCGATATAAGCGGAACAAATATCTACATATTTTAATTTGACTGACTGCAAGAGATTGTATCGATATCGATATCGATATATCCGGGGAGGAGTGTACATCCGTCAAAGTTCACGCCATAGGTTACATTCTTATCGCATTCGCAACTCACCAAACTCTTACTTGATATTCCAACAGCAAATTAGTGTCAAATGAAAAGCTCATTCAAGGTATTTTATTTTGCTTCAAATGGTATTCATAAAAACGACCTGCACAGCATTTTCAGAAATGAAAACGTTTATTATTGAAGTAAAAGTGTTATTTTTTCGGTTGACGCTAACAAAGCAAACATGAATATGCCCAATACTTTTGACATTAAAATTTGCATCTATGCGTCTTATTCTTATTGATCAAATCTCATTGTTTCAGATAAGTACAATACTGTTCTCAGATCGTCCTCAGTGGACATTTGAGTTCAGTCACCCTGTTGATCCAGTGGAGGATTTCAGTTTCTCGGACGTTACAGCGTACATTACTATGACCGAAATAAAATACAGCGTAACAAACAACGGTAACACAACTGTGTTTCTGGGAAACGAAATCTTCAACATCAGGAATGTCCAAGGTGAGAATGTTTTCTGAGACAATAAAATTTAGCCTTGTGGTTGAAACATTTAATTTAGTGGCGGCTCAGGGCTAAGCGCATGCGCGTTTGAATGGAAAATCAGCGTTTTTAGAGCAGAAAAAATATGGATAAAAATCCAAGTTAAGAGAGCCACTGGCACCTTCTGCTTCTGACTTGTTGTAAACTCTGCCCGTGAGTTTAACTTTAAGTCATGGTAGATCCGTCGTCTGCGTGCTTACTTCCTCACTGTTCATCTTTAATTAGTGTGGAATGCTTTACATATACAGCTTTTCTGTATCCCGAGACATGTTACTGTATACCTGGAGACACAAGTAGTGGTGTATGTCCATGTTGCGAGACAGATTACGTGAGCTGTGGTGTCCACGCACCGGGAGTCTGTGTACATAGAGATGTCGAGTGGATCTGTACAAAAGTTAGACCCGGTACGTTACTCCATAACCCTTCCTTTTCAATTGTTTGGATTACATTTAAAAGAAAAGACTTGCACACCAGGGAAACATGTCATGCATGGCAAATCATTACTATGTTGGTCGCATCGACCAGTTGCATTGCAAATTGATTAGGGAATAAATTCTAAATTTTGAAAATCGTATCGGTGCAATGTAATCCAAATGATCTAAATAAAGGCATCAGAAAAATCAAATAAAGGCCTCAGAAAGCAAAATGTCTTTCACTTACACACCGCTTGTCTTGAAACATAGAAAAACACGTTTACTTCAAAGCTAAGGGTTTTCAGTTCTTGTAATATAAATATTACATTCCTTTCAGAACATTGGCAACTAACTCAATACCAGTGGAGTCGATTCAGTTATGTGTGTAACCAACAAATTACAGTGGACTCCACGAATCTTCATTCATGCTTTCAACAATCTTCGTGGAAAGGTCCTTGGATAGGTAACGTTTCTTCCCAGAATAATAACGACATCAGAAAGACGCCAACTGGAAGGCAAAAGTGTTTTTTTAAATATTGATTGACATTTTATAAAAATTGTGGACGCAAGGTCCATTTTCTGGGCCACTGGTATCCCCATTTCTGACTTACTATGCCTCCACTCTCGTAGAGGGAATCAGTCACCACCAGTGACTGGTGTCTTCTACTCCGAGACACTCGGTAAAAATTAACTTCCGAATAAGGATTGACTCGTGATCTAGTCAGCTTATGAATTAGCCTAGAGGGCAGCATTATCGACTAATGTCAATAACAGCTTAGAACCTGCTGCCATCTTCCAGGCCACTGGATGGCCTGTTTACACAGGAACAGGAAATTGCATGTGCTTGTTTTTGCCACACAGGTGCATCAGTCTAATCAAAAAGTTAAGTGTTTCGGACTTATTATCATGATTAAAGATGGCTAGTCAGTAGACCCAGTAGGGCAAAAGTAGACTACTTATGAATATTCGAGTCATTTAACTGAGCTAGCATTGTTTCACAAAGGTGTGGACCCAAATGTTGGTACCGTGCAAGGCAGAGATGTGCTCACCAACAAATTGTATGCGACCACAAACAACGGAGCGGGATGTTTGGAGACGGACGATGATGCTGTGTGGATCAGTACTGACTGCAGGGCTGTGGACAATCTGCAGGGACGATGGTGGTACCAGACGGCGCAACAGCTAGATGTCGACCATGAGAAGCCGTACGCTGTCAAGGGTTCAGGTACGTGTACACCAAAACGTGTATTCTCCAGGAATATTTTTGACTAAGCTTCTCGATTATGCGCAATTTTTACGGATTTTTTTGTTTGTTTCTCACCTTGCTGCTGAAAGTTACCATAAATTATATCTTCAAAATTACAAAGAAACAGAGAGCCAATTGAAATCAGAGCTAACATGGGTTTGACTAACCTGATCCGACATGCTGCCTTGGTGACATTACCAAAAGCTACAGTGAAACCTGTCATTTACGTCCACCATTTGGGACCAATTTTTATGGTCGTACATAACAGGTGGTCTTAAAACACAGGTTGGTTTGAATGGAAATTATAATTTTGGTTCTATAATATCTGGTCACAAAACTGGTCGTAAAACTCTGTGGTCGCAAATGACAGGTTTCACTGTACACTACGGTGCATGGACAAATTATCAGAAGATAACACGTTTTGGCTATTTTTTCTTCAGCTGTTGGAATCGCAGAATCCGCACTGCATGACAACTGTAACCCAACCACTATTGTACTGGATGATCCTTCGTGTGAGAGTCAACCTCCTGAATGGCAATTTCTGACAACCGAAAACACTACACTGAATCCTAATGCCACATACAGTACAGATACGTGGCACTCTGGAACATCATGCTGTAGAATGGAACACGTAGAGAATGTAACGACAGGAATCATGTACCAGAACTTAACATTGCCATCTGGGTACGTTATTCAGTTTGAGCTGCATTAACTAAGTGAAACTAACGGGGTTTTGAAGACATTTATGTTATTTTCGTATCTGCTTCTTTAAGTTAAATCATGACATCAGCATCTAATGCTGGAACCCGTAACTGTAATGTCACCAATTTTGCACATGATTTGTAGAATACAGGAGCTGGTTTTAACCGCATACACAATGTCTAAAAACGTTGCAAATATTACTACTGGCCAATATGGAATCTTCATTCAGGTTTCTCTTCTAACTCATTTTTATTCTTGTTTTTATCACTTTACATAACATACTTTAAAAAATTCCTGCAATAGCCTGCTCTGAAGTAATTACATGTAGTACCAAAATATAACTACACAATCTTTCGGTTGCATATTTATAAATAACATGGTTTTATTGCACACTATTTACAGAAATGCGACATAAACGGTACAGTGCTCGCTGAGGAACACACCTGGATCACGAACACGACATCTTACTGGAATTTAACCCAGGTCCATTTGTTTCACAAGAATACGATCAACTATGTCAAAGTTGGCGCAGTCTTTACTGCCGCAGAAGGAACTGCTTACTTTGATAACTTCAGACTTGCAGCTTATGAAAAGCCCGAGCCTTACGTTTGTATGATTGTTTGACTTTAAATCGTACACTCAACGAAAAAACGATTTACATCACACTTCCCCACAGGTCCAACCTAAAATTTATATGCCTAGGCTAAAGACCATCTTCGGTAACGAATAACTGAAACGCAAGTCTCTGCTTCTACTGGTCTACAGATCTTGCACACTTACTTGCTCCTTAAATTATCCAAAGTATGACGACTTTACTAACTACATCACAATAGTGCGGCTAAAATCAGGGCTTGAATTAATGAAAAATCCAAGGAGTTCCTGAATCAGGTTGCTTACACAAATTGACTGATGCGGTATATCATCACAAATGGAAAGGCGTTACCCTCATCTTCGTGTCATCATCGGGATGTTTCTGTGCAATACCAAACCGCAGCAGAAACTCTATGAATCGCGGCCAATGTGATTCAGTAATGGTAACGTACGGCTCATGTGGCGTCGATATAGATTTATTTATCAGTTCCTGAAAGACAGATGCATGTACATTGGAGTTTGACTTGGCAATGTTGCTTACACTGTATTCATACCATCACACTACACACTTCTAGGTGATCCCCCGAATTGATGCTGTGGGGAAGACATTAACGCTTGGTCTTTGTCTAAATGGATGTTTCGGGGGGGGGGGCTCTTTGACAGGGTAACGAGGATCCCCTGGGCGACCCAGGGGTTTCTACTTGGTTTATGAATGAGAACATAGTTGAGAAACTCGAGTTACTAAGAACTATCTAACGTAAATGCAACACACATTGGACAGAACAATAGCTCGCAATGCAAACTGATTGTTATCCGGGTAGATTCTGGAATAGTATTATTTAATTACGCTTAGTAGTAAATTATATTAATAAAGACACCTACCTCTAAGACAGTTATGAGGGGAATCGTGGTGATATTTTGATGGCCATGCTGAAATGATAAAACACACCTGAAAAAACATTTTTTTCACAAAGAAATTCTACTATTTTTGCGGGACTTATTTGAGATTTGTAGCAATGTCCATTTTTAACCAACCGAAATTACCAAACATCAATTACAATAACGACGTGATAGAACAATTTGACATCTTCAGAAATTGGCATTTTTAAAAATTTACTGTGGGTATTAGGTGCCTGGGTGTATACTTGCATGAAGAAGGTAGCAAAAACTTTTTTCAAAGTGCACTTTACTAGCGATGGTTATTAAAATACCCTAATAACTAAATCTACAACCTTTCTGGCCCACTTGCTGATATCTTCATCAGTTGGCTCAGAAATGTGCTCCTGGATAAACTCTTTCTGTAATTACAACAAAATACAATATCCTAAAAATTAAGAGAAAAATAACTGAATCATTTGTCGTGTAATAGCAGATCCAAAGTACTTGCTTCTCCCTGCAGGCATTCTCTTTTACAAAGTCGAAGCACCCAAATTTAAATATTAAACATTTATGAACTGATATACATATATGCTTATACATGTACTTACTAGTTGTTTCATTCGTTTTGTATTGTATTTTACGACCGTCTGTCTATCTTTATCCAGTTTTCTCAGCAAACTAAATAAAAGAGAACAAAAATACTTCTTTATTTTTTCTATATTTGTGTCACACAGAAATGTAAGCATCTGATGTTTCCCTTTCTATTTGAGGCTTCCACATGAATTCTGCTTATACCTCGGTTTCGTAAGATTCCCACCGGTCCCATCTCCTTGTTCATCAATCTTCAGTTTCAGGGCTTCGTTGATCTCTGTTTGTTCTTGTAGCCACTTCCTCTCCCTACATTTACAGAAGTTTTGGACTGATATTTTACAACAAGCTCAAATGATTTTCCTTAAATTTCTAGTGAAGTTCATATTCACCCTACTGTTTACTGCTTTTCAATACAGTGGAACACCAAAATTTAGCTTCACAGAAGTGTCGTTTAAGAGAAAATGTCTATCAAAATAAGGTAAAATGACGTTTGAGACGTTTGACAGCAGTACATTTGACCAAATAGTGTCGTGTAAGACAATGTACAGTTCAAAGTAGGTGTCGTAAAAGGGAAATCTTTCTGTACCTGTTTATTTTTTCTTTTAATTCTTCATTCTGTGATGAAATAACAGTGGCTGTTTGCTGAAGTTGATGTGTAGTTCTCTCTAAGTCATCCAATAGCAATGCTTCCAGTGCTGGCTTGTCCGTGGGTAATCCTGCAATCCACATTTAATGCATAATTCAGAGATGGAAATGAACCTCAATCAGAAAACCGGAAAAGCACAAATTTTTACTATTTTACATTGGAAAGTGACCGAAAATGCAAGATTTAACAACAGATGAAAAACCGGAAAATATTTTTTTAACATCCAAAAAACCGGAGTTCCGGCTAAAACCGGAAAATTTCCATCTCTGATAATTGCTAGAAATCTGTCCATCAGACCCTTGAGGCTAACTTCCACAAATTACATTAACACCTGTTGTGCGCATGAAACCACACTAATCTACTGACATTTGCAACTTCTAATTCACATAAACTTCAAAGTTCTCGCTGGCATCCTAGGTTGGCCTGACTTTTCTCTACTTTGGTAATCTCTCAACGGTAATTTCCAACAAAAAATCGATACATACACTTACCTTCTGGTTCGTATTGCTGCTGACTTTTGATTTCAGCCTTGAGGGATTTGATTTTATTGTTTCCAACGGACAGAGCTATACTTTCTTCCTCTACTTTTACCGGATTGTAACCTCTTTTCACCTTTTCCTGAAGCTAGTAAAATTAAGAAAGTAATATTGAAAACTTAAAATTATGAAATGTCAAAAACAAAAAGGCATATTGTTTGGTTTACTACCACCCATCACGATGCGTATACATGTACATTCACTATATCCTGAACTGTTCAAGACAGCACCTGTCAGCATGTATACCTGCATTTTTAGGTGAAAACACAGGAATCCAGTCCGGACCGCCCGCACATTCTTTCAACATACCACGTTCAGTACATAACCGTGCTTACCTGCTGTACCTTCAACCACAACTGTTCACACTCCTCCTTTAATTTCTGCTGCGTCTCCATGCAACTTGCCATTGTTATCTTCTCGCACGTTTCTACAAAGGAATGTACATTACATATTGTATTATCTTGTGGTTGTCGCTGTTTAGCTTGTTATTAGCTTGATCCGGATAAATAACAAAAGCAATTGGTTTGCTTAAACCGAGAAAGGATTGTACTTTATTTCTTGCAAACATATTACATGTTGCTCAATGGAAGTCTCAATCTAAACTGAATTCGAATTAAAATTGTTTATAACAGCTTGGATAAGCTTGTGTCTGATTGGCTGATAGGCTAACAGCTGCTGTAGCTGCAGGTGCGTGCACATGTACAATCCTGCTGCAGCAACAATTACCGGGCTCAATCTATTGCAAGCCCAGATGTATTACACACATGTCGATGTACATCTCACACAAAGCCTTTACGAGACGGTTAGAAGTGGTTCCTGTTTATTGTCATCAACCCTGAATTATTAATTTTTCCAACTGCTGAATGTTGGCCAATAGCATTTATGGGGAAAGGTATAGAACTCTCTTTGACACCAATCCTCAGATGAGCCTAGTACTTAAAAACTATCTAGGGCATCGCATCCCCTTGTTTGTAAGTAAACTAAAAATGGCCATATCATAACTTATTATTAAGCACTGCTGCTCTCTGGTCGGCATCTACTGGGGACCGTCGGCACTCTGGGTAACCGGACGAGCACAGCTAACTAATAGCCAATAGGTTACATCACTCGCACATTGCAAGTTATGCAAATTCGAAACGGCATCAACAACCTGACTTTCAGTCTGCCTGTGACTGCAGCACATCAAAGAACATGTGGGGATCGTTGAAATGTGCACAACCACCATGGTGGTGCTTGGAAGGCTAAATGAGAAAGAAATAGACTTCCCCATACGAGATGGCAGATCTCACAAATATACTCCCCAGAGATTTGATCTGGAGAGGTGGCATCCCTCATGAATGGAATGACACAGTACAAGAAAGTGGCCCGAGCATAAAAAATAATCAAGCAAACTATTTAAAGCGCTATTTACCAGATGTACTGTCCTCTCGGGGTGCTAGACCACATAGACCAAGTCTAGACAGTAAGGGATCTCCTGTATAAACAATGAAATTCATTACACTCCTCCCCGCTTATATCGATATTTTTGGCGCGGAAAAAATATCGATATAAGCGGGATATCGATATAAGCGG
>JBCAUI010536028.1:0-11060 GCA_038406195.1 Haplosyllis anthogorgicola
GTCTGAATGCTTTGACTGTGTGACCAGTCAGCTGGAGCCAGTGCCCCTATAAAAGGCAAATTCTGCTGACAAATTTAGTCATTTTTGATCAAGTCACTGCACAGTATACATCCAACCCCTGTGCATTTGATCCACCTACTTTGCCCATCTGGTCCACCCCTACAACCTTATATGGTTGTGGACTGTTCCAGCTCTCAATAGACTCTGCACGCATAAAACCAGCCTATTAGACTGGATCTTTCATCTTTAAGCTCGTCACCATTAGCTCAGCATTAGCTCACCGTGAAATTCAATGATCTGAGTATCTACTTGCATGAATAATTTTGCATTTTGTGTACATCCACAAACGGAAAAAATTCAATTTTATCTTCTGTTACTGCTCGCATTTTAAATCAAAACACACAAGGACACTTTTAAAAATAATGATCATAAAATTGTTGCCAACAAGGATGCTGGTTCAGTTTCTCAGTACCCAAATTGGATGCTCTTTGCCAAATAAAGGTGAACTATTGCTTTTAGGCGTCCATCCAAGTCACCTGTTATTTTAATCAAATGAAACCAGTGCCCATTTTCAGATGGTATTTTATGTATAAATGTAACTTCCTGCAGAGTTATTTAGTACTTTGTTTCCGGTCATACAAAGTTCGCTGTGATATGAAAACAATAACATTTCATTCATTACAGGAATAATTGAATAATTGAATAATTAAATATTCTTTGCATGCAATGTAGCCATGGCATACTTTATTGTTGTCAATGTCAACACTTCACTGGGAATAACGAGAGAATTCTTAATTGGTACACAACAAGAATACTTAATAAGAGATCCGTTGTAATTATAATGTTTCTCCATCTGAATACCTGGCCAACGTTTTTTTCGGTAAAATCACACGTTTCGTTTCTTCGTGAGAACGAAACCTAGATGTCCCCAATTATTCCCCATTTTACGCAATAGATTCACAAAATAAGGAACAAAATCTGACGTGAAGTTAGGGTAGGGTTAGGGATCGGGTAGCGGTTAGGGTAGGACTTTCTGGTAGGTCCAACTGGTGTGCGTTTTGGGGTAGATGTGCTGGTTGTGCGTAAAGAGGACGGTAGGGCTGGAGCGAGGAAAGGCTTGGCAATGGAAAGGGTAGCGGTTAAAATAGAATCTACTCGAGGTTTTTCCAAATTAAGTTTTGCTTGTTTAATTAGGCAAATTGGTCTATTTCGCCTATTTAGGCAAAAAAGGCAAATTAGACGAATTAGCCTAATTCACCTAATTAGGCAAGAAAATTGGGCGAATTAGGCAAATTTTCCTAATTAGACTAACGAAAATAATTTGGAAAAATCTCGACTAAGTAATGGAAGCGAATGTTGAATGTGAGGGGAGGCGGAGGGATCAATTTGATAGGTACGCAACCAAACAGAAGCATTGTTTGTCTGTCGTCAGTTGTCGTCTGCAGCTGAACAGTCCTCCTGACTGGTCACAGAAATTTTCGTCTCATTTGAAAGAGGAACAAATATTCTCTGCAGAAACTTTGCGAAAGTCACGTACGTTACCATGGCCTCTAATCAGTTCACACTTTTTGTTTTCATCACCCTCAAGAAGGTGTCTCGCACTCAGAAATAACAGCGTGACCAATAAATAAGCGCGATAAATAATCAATCATGATTGTGTTGTTATCTTTTGCTGCATCTAAGATTAGGCAAGTGCAAAAGAGAATTCAGTAGGCCTGCCTTCCTTTGGACCACCCAATTTTGGGAAGAAAATTGGGTAGTGGTTTTGCAAAGGAAAGTTCTTTTCTTGGTAAGTTAATATCTCAAGTCCACTGGTCGTGCAAAAAGAAGGGCCGCCCAAAGGAAGTTCCACTGTAATGCCGCACAACACGAATAAAACGCAAAGGCATTTTCACCACAAACTCTTAATTCTTGTCCGGTTTTTTGTTTTGAACATCTGCTTGTGTAGGCTTCTTTCATAACGTTGTAAACTTTGCGCAAAGGAAACAAATTCTTCGAACTGAAGTGTCAACACGCCAAGTTTGTCACGTAGCGTTTAATTACATTGGATTTTTTCTATAACATGTAAGGCCTTTCTTTTAATTGTTTGGATTACATCTCCCGCTGAACTTTGAAAACGGAATTTAAAAGAAATATATGGCATCTGAAAGATGTTGTGCGCAGCACAAAACGATCACGTCAGACATAATCTATCATATGTCGATCGGAAAAATATTTACTTATACTGACATTAATGAGCAGTTTGGCTTCTTCGCGACCAACTTCAATTTCTATCTTTTTTTCCCAATTTCCGCACTTTGAAAATCCTAGCTGTGCAATGTAATCCAAATGATTAAAAACAATGCCAAATGAAATTGATTGCAAAGGTAAGAAAAACGAAAACAACACACCGCAGGTGCAAATTTACATAAAATATTTATTCATGTGTTCAATAAATATCAATTGATATCACAGTTTGATTGCAAATTTAATAAAATAAAAGTGAAAGTTTCTGATCAATCAACATGCGAGATATTTTCTGTCTTTATTTTGGTTTGATGAAACAAGAATAAGATTTTAAATCTTAAAATAATGTTATTTCTGTACATTTTAAAGCTAACAACAGAAAATGACTGATGGATTTATGTCAAGAGAATACATGTGATGCAATTTTCTTTTTCATACATGCAGACATGCACCATGGATTCAAAGTTTCGCCCATGCCTCACATTTAGAACAACTGAAATTTACACTGTGGCTTCGTTGATGTGAATTTTTATTGTTTCGAAAATGAAATGCAATTCATGAACCTAATCAAAGAGAGCACGGCCATTCAGCACTAATGCGCATTAATCTAAGCTAGCACCATTTATCTCCTATCACTTAAATGGGTATGAATCCTTGGATGGGCGTACCAAGCAAACGAATATCAGTTTATTTCTATTTGCATGCACACACGCACACACAGAGCACGTTAAAAGGACATTTAATACTGGTATAATTCATCCTACAGCCTTAATGGACCTCAATTCGTCCACGTATACCTGTTCATACCCCAGTATCCCAGTCAGGATCTCGCCAGTATGTTGGCCTAGTGTGGGAGGTGGACACTGAAGCACTGTTTCGATATTACTGTAGCGAACTGCTGGACCTGAGAAAAAGACAATAGTTTGTTTTCAACAAGTAATCATATTTATGAAATGTATCCAACTGCAGTATTTGGTTAACATTTTATAGTTAAGCTGTAGATATTGTGTAAATTATTTTTTTTTAAATTTTTGTTGGACCAGGGTCCATTTGTGGGGCCACTGATTACCCCTGTTTTGGACTTCGTGTCACTGTTCCCATGGAACACCTGCCTTTTCCACCAATAGAGGTGTACATTGTATTGTGTAAATTAGATACTTTGGGTAAAATTGTTTCAATTATGCCCGTAAATCTCGGCGTCCCACAGTATTATATGACACAAATTCACCACGGACCTGATAGTATTTCCTGTGCGTGAGGCTTACAGTAGGTACTATACTTATTATTACGCACCTGGTAAACGAATAGACCCGGCTGTTGGATGGTTCATCTCTTGTATCATATTGTTGTGCAACACCTGCAATATGAAGTTACATGAACAAACGTGTACCCGGGAGAAAGGTTAAGATAAAAATACAAACAAGTTCCTGCTACTTTTTGTAGTTAAAAACAGTTTAAATTACCCTGTCTTGAGAGATAGCCTGCCTTGGCCTGCCTTTTACTTTTGTGTCACACAAGACAGGTTCTACAACAAGGGTTCCGAACCCTTTATTTTTTACTGATACATTTTTTTACTCTGACAACTCGATATCCCATTTAATTCGATCGAAAATTTCGGTCAAATACACGTATATCAATTATCCGGGGACGAGTGTACATATATGTCTAATTACGGCGTACCTGCGGATCGCTGAACGTTTGAGCCATGTCGTTGATTGGTCCAAATGGGAAGTTAGCACCTTCAAATATATCGAGCCACTCGGCGGTCGTCTTCTCAATAAACCTGTATAACAATTAAACCGTTAGTCCCCAGTTTCTAATAGCTTTATTCACAGAACTGAAATACAGTAGACCTTCCTTTGGACGTCCACCCAATTTCGGGAAGAAAAGTGGTCGCCAATGGACTTGTGGTCTTGCAAAGGAGGGTTATTTTCTGTGTAATTTAATGTGTTACATCTAAAGTCTGATGGTCTTGCAATGGGAGGTTGGTCGTGCAGAAGAAGTTCCACTGTAGTCAAATAGTTGAGGAAAATATAGACTACATAATTCTAGAATAAATATTCTGTCGATTGCAAACGTGAAGAATGCGGTGACAATAAAATTATTTGCACGCAGTTGAAAAATGAAAACTAATCTTTTCTGTAATATTTTGTGATATGCTCCCGTCTTTTGGACTACATCTACCCTAGCCAACCTTCCTTTGGGAGACCACTCACTTCTGGAAAGAAAAGTGGTCGGCAATGTGGCGGTCTTGCAAAGGAGAGTTCTTTTCTGTGTGCATTTAATACATTACATCTGAAGTCTAATGATCGTGCAAAGTGATGTTGATCGTGCAAAAGAAGGTCCGTCCAAAGGAAGTTTGTTTCACTATATAACTAGGTAGTGCCCGTCCTTTGGACGGTTACCTGCCATTCAGCCAATGATGATCTCCCCTGAGACCTCATTAACATCTGTTCTGTGATTGGCTAAGACTTCCAAATGTCCAAAGGTCATTGAGTTCAAAGCGTCACCAACGTGACAGAACCGAGCCTTATATTTGTTAGCAGTATGACATGCAAAATAGTCCGCATATTAATGTGATAACCCGAGTCCCGAGTCAAAAACACAGTGTAGCAGTTCCACAAAAAATTGAAGTACACGCATAGGAAAAACATTCTGCCTGATTCCACTAACCTCTCACCCAACACGTTTATCAATTTTGTTCGGTTCTTCACTCGTAGTTCATTTTCTGAATAGTCTGGGTCAGAACCAACTTCTGGTAGGCTTATTTTCTGAAGTTATAAGTGAAAACATTCCAAATCGATATTCACACACAAAATACGAAGGGTCTGTGTTCTGAAGTGTTCTCGAGACAAGAATACAAAGACAAAAATTATGATGTCGACAACAACGGACGACTCATAATGGGATTGGCTCTCTGGAATTATGCCAAATAAGATTAGTTGCCACTTGGATCATGCAGATGCATGTACGTGAGTGACATTCGAACAATAGAGGTTTTTCCTAATTCGGTTTCTGCCAGACATGTCAGATCAGACAGAGCTGATAACTGTAAGGCTTTTTTTATTTAATTGTTTGGATTACATTACCCACCGCACTTTGAAATCGGGATTTCAAAAAAAACAACACCTCATATGGCAGAATATGGTAGTCTTCAAGCTGTTGGACATTTATCCATTAAAAGTCAATCGAGGAAAATATTAATTTTATTCATTTTTATGAACAGTTTTGCTTTTTAGAGACCAAGTTCAATTTTTATTTTTATTTTTTTCCTGATTGCCGCACTTTGAAAATCCTGACCATGCAATGTAATCCAAATGATTAAACAAATAAGCCTAATATGATTAATACAAATTAACAAAGATGTAACACACATTGTTAATTACAATTCTTAGTTATCATACATGATTTAATTATAATAACAAACAACACATGTCCTACCTTGTATGAATTATGATGTCAATCAAATTTGACAGATCTGTCAGATCTGACAGAAACGCAATTTAGAAAAACCTCGCACTTGTCACTTGTGATGGCTTGTGGTACATAGTAGAAGAAGAAGAAATTACCTCGCACATGGATTTAAAGAGCTGGTTATTTCCACAGCCTATATTAATATAACCATCTGATGTCTTGAAGGCCTGAAAAAACGATCAGAGCAGCTCAACAAACCAAGATCGCACCTTACATACAGTAAAACCTGTCATCAACGAGCACCTCATCAGCCATTTTGGTCGTTAAAACAGGTGGTCGCAGATCACAGGGTAAATATCACATAAATTTGATTTTTGTGATAATTAAATTGGTCATAAAATAGAGGTGGTTCCAGAATTCTTGGGTAGTTGATGACAGGTTTTACTGTATCCTTAAAATTCATTAAATTATACTTATGTCGAATAGCTGCAATCGGCAATGGGGTGGAGTGAATGCACAGAGCAAGCGAAAGCTTAAAGCCATTGAAATAACGTTTATTTCATCCTTAAATAATTCAAACAGTACTTTGGTGCCATGTGTTAACATAGGTGGAGCTTTTCCGATGATTATTAACACATTTAACAGATTTGACAACATGGAAGACCATTTGGTAACACTGAATAACATTTGATAACATTTAATAACAGCTGGGGCAGATGTAACATGATTAACTCTGCCAAAGATAAAAATAAAATAGGCATGAGAATTTATAATGCAACAGAGATTTGGCTGAAACTGTACTGTTCCAGACAGCATAAATGGAGATGAACGCAATTAAATTGAATATTACATGCAATTTGGCATGGAATATGGACTGAACACAAATAGACTTTAATATTTGAGGCATTTGGGACTAATTCTGAACATGCAAAGCCAATTTGGAAACTGGTCACATTGACCACAATGTGTTTAAAAATGAATGCAAGCAGTATTCCTTGTTCAGGAATCCCCTGGGATATACCCATGACTATTGATGTAGGAATATTACTCATGTGGCAAATCCAATTGAACTCATTGGCATTTGATAAAAAGTAATGGAATGAACCAAATTCAAAGTAGAATCAGCTTATCCTGTACTGGATATGCACACATATGACACACAACCTAAATTAAACCAGACAACTTCAGGTGCTTCTATCAGAAACAACTGAAAATGACCCAAAAGCTCATGAACTGCTGAAATATCTTGAAAAATAACCTAAAAGACATGCATGCAAATAACCAATATTTCAAAGGATATTTGTGGTACAAAATACCAACCCAATGTCCAGATGGTGAAGTCATGTTGAAATGTAATGGTCAGTCAGTAACAAAATATGTAAGGTCTTGCTGCAGTGGCACATGAAACACAAGTAAAGAGCCCAAGCCTTGGAGTGGTCAAACCCTGCTCTTTGATCATGTGATAAGTCCAAATAAGGCAAATAACCCTTGATTTAATACCATATATGGAATAGAAAATTACCAAACTGGCCAGATATACCCTGGACAACCCTTTTGCACCTAATGCACCTGATGCACTGGCAGATTTTTGACCAATGAAGTGGAGAAGAAGCCTACAGTAGCATTCTAGCATAGATACATGGTTGCTATGCATATGGCCATATAAGGACAATTGAGTATGTAACTGGGGCATCTAGGCACCAAATATAGTGAAATCAACTGAGTGTGACTGAAATCATTTAAATGGAACCATAATAAATCAACTGTAACCAATTTGGACAGGGAATTTGGTCTCCTTTGGCTAAAAGAAATACTATTTCCCTTGATTTCATACAATTTTACCCAAAATAGAATGATCTGGGTGCAATTCAAACATCCAATGTAATCCCTACACGAATATTGAACTTAACCCTTTAGTAACTATTTTATCAAAAAGTCATGCGAAAAGCTACTCCATGATATTAGATAAAATACTTCATAAGTGTTATGTTAACAAAAGGCAAATGAATTTAAATTAAATATATGTGTAAGGGGAAATGAAGGAAAATATGAATAAATATATTTAAATGTCTCGGTAAACACATAATGACATAACTTTGCCATCAAAGGAAACGAAGTGTTGAATTTACATCCACCCCGCAGCTGTTCCTCTGTCAAGCCTTTAATTTGGGAGGAGTTGGTTCTTATCTAAATTTGCACAAGCTACAGGCGTTTACAAACACGTTTTGTCATCTTTCTGTGAGCAAAGTGTTGGACGTATGAAATCAGTTATGACAAGACAATTGGAATTGTAATGTAGACAGCCGTGTGCCAGGTTGAGTCTTCAAGATTCAAAGAGGTTTTTTTTCTCCCATACAAAACGAATTGGAGAACGACAGCAAAAAGTAACAAAAGGTGAATCTTCAAAGTGAAAAGGACTATTTCAATTTGAATCAAATATATTACATGAAGTCAGGTCTAGATGTTCAAATAGTAATTGAAAAGATGGAAGTATCATTTCAGGCAATGAAAAGGCCCCGTAAAATGATAGAACTTCACGCACCCTGCACAGCATGACATTCTTTTTCAAAGCCTAAGATTGATTAAAACAAATAAACAATTTACTTATTCAGATTTGTGGTTTACGTTATTCTATCTCCATCCATTATATTCTTCAAGCTTCCTTTAAGTATATATACCAAAGTGAATAGATACAAAGTTCTTTGCTAACGCTAAATAATCATTTGAAATTTGTCGAACAAGATATCCGATGATAGTCATTGTACGCAAACATGTGTAGACGAATTTTTTATCCAATATTTAGCGTGACACTTAATACTTTTAAGCATTGAATAAACCAATTCATAAGTAAAACTATACATCTTGCAAACAATTGTCAGGTGGGCAAATATTGATAAATAACTAAGCTTCTAATAAACGTCAGTATCAAGACACACACCTGTCGGTTGAAAAGGTCAGTAAGTACTAGTCTGCGTTTTATGTTCACGCAATACATGGCCTCCTGGTTTCTATAGTAACATTTATCAACACTTTTCTGCAATAGGTAAATAGAATGCTAAACATGTGGTGAGTCTATGGAATCTAACGCATTTGTCTATTAGGAAATATGTATGAAGTAATAAGACTTGTTTCTCTATTGAGCCACATCATATTTGAATGGACAGACTAAACCTTTCCTTGTTTATAAAGATGCCCTAACACAAAATTTGTGTCCAGCACATTACGTTGCCCAGTGAACTCTTTTTCTGTCCCGTAGAATAGAACCCTAAGTACGAATGAGGCAATGCTTGGCTTATAAATAAGAGATACTCATTTTCAAAGCTATAAAATCCCTAAAAGTAAAGATACTTGTAACATAAAAAATGTTAACGTAGCAAATGTTAGTCTCGGCAAATTCCTGCTGTAATGTGTGGTGAGAAAACTAATCAGAGCAATTTACACGTAGTGTGGGTAAACTTTCCGTAAGACCCAGATTAAGTACTGGTATTAAGTGTCTATGATAGGGTTAATTAAGTAATTTGCTCCCTATTTCATTTTAACCTTATATGGTGCCACTGTAAGTAAGCAATTATCCAGGTAATTGTTACAGTCATGCTCAAGTCTTAGCTACATTTTCATGTTTTACTACTAGATTTATCCACTTGGATTAACATTCCGTCATTGAAGTTGGCATACGAATACAAGTGGAAATCAAACTTGTGTTGAAGTGAGCCAAATTTACGTCGTATCCCTATATTTTATGAAACGTGCGAACGTAGTCTGAACCCAACTGTATTGAAACGAGAAAACGACCGAGAAAAGCACTTACAGTCAGGTCGCTGTCTCAGATATCAGAAGAGACGACTTTCCTGGGAATCTTGACTGCAAGGTATACTTTTACTGTGTTTACTTCGTTTCACTGACACTTTGTCTTGTTTTAGGAAAAGTACACATGCAAACTAGTCATAATCAAAGATATCCGTTGATGTCTATTATAGGCTGTTTGAGACCACAAAGATCATCAAAGCCATTTGTCGCTGGTAATTTGTCCACCTGTCCACCTAATTTTATAATTCCCGGTCACAGTAGGTACGTAGATAACATTTCATGCATAACCTAATGGACAATAGCTGTGATTGCGCATATATCAACAGTAATGCATGTTTGGTCATGTTTAACATGGTAGAAGGTGGTAATAAAAGAATTTAAAAGAAGTACATATCTCATGTCGAGTCAACGTTATTACAGAATAACACCAACACCTTTATGATTAAGTAGTTCGTTTACATTTCCGACGACAACTCCTCTTAGATGTGTCGATTTAATACATTTTTCAATACAGTTTGTCTTAAAATGCTTCTGATTGACACGAATGATATAGAATACTAGAAAAGCCCCGCTGGCAAGCCAGCTCCTTCACCTGCTGAAACCATTGACGTATCCATTTTCACGTTCAGCCTCTTCGAAATACCCTGTCAGATCCACCCTGGCCGCGTACACACACAACACTCGTGGCCGCAATCTTGTGACATAAAAAAAATGTGATAGCTATACTTTTAGTATTAAGGGATACATATCTAATTTCAGAAAATATAATTTCAGAAAAGTAATAATGCAGGTGAATGTAAACTGTAAAGTAGTTCGCCAGTGTCGTGCCTGCTAATTCAGTATTGATTTGTGTAGCGTGTCTATTAAGCATGTAAAGAGTATGTCCTTTTAATATCTTTGCTGTAATAAATAAGGAATAAAGATCGGATCAAAGAAAACTAGGGACCACAAACCAAAGCAAACAAGGAATTCAAGCATGTAAACCATTAGGCTGAATAATGTAATTACAAATTCTAATATTCGCAATGGACCGATTCTGTTGCAAAACTTTGATTATTTTCACTCTAAAATCTAATATGGTATTCCAGACGGGAAAACCTAAGCTGTTGGTCTTATGTAAAGAAAGGTAACAACTTCATAAATATTTACATGTCTTTGCTGTCACAGAGAAAACATTTCTGCTCTTGAGTACGTTTTGTCTTTCATTCCGTATTTCATCCGAAATTTACTAAAGCCCTTGAAATCAATTCACGGTCACATCCACACACTTCATATTAACACAATAAACCATTTAATATGAAGCTTTCTTTGCAGCATTAAAACAATGGAGAAGGTTTACAAACATTATTATGTTTGTTCCTATGTTTAGCCAGTTGAGTAAATTCCCACGGCATGTTTTTAAGTCTTGCTTTGTACTTGCACTGCGAGCGGCAACTATTACATCGTAAGGTGGTACAGTTTTTCTGGAAGAAGCCGCACACTTTAGTATTTGACTGTACTCACGCTTTAAGTACAATGGAAAAGCGTGATGCTATTTGTGACGTTTTGAGATGAACGTCCGCCGTAAAATAAATACAAACAGGTTGAAACTCGTAGTCAAGAGCTGTTACTAA
>JBCAUI010536039.1:0-11059 GCA_038406195.1 Haplosyllis anthogorgicola
AAGCAAAAGTGAAGAGCCTTGGCTTGGGGCAAATCAACCCTGCTCCTAGATCATGTGACAAAGCCATATATGGTCAAATGACCCCTTGACCCATACCAAATATGGATTGGAAAATTCCAATACTGCTGCAGAGGGTTCAGTATAGGTGGCAAAGACCCTGGACAGACAAATGCACTTGATGTACTGGCGGATTTTGTCCAATGAGCTGCAGAAGAGTCACACATGACCAATGATCATGTAGGAACCCTACAGTAGCATTCTGCCTAGAAACACAGTTTCTATGCATTTCTGCTGTATCTGGGACATGCATATCCATATATGGTTAATCAGGACATGACCCAGGTCAATCAAACCATATATGGGCAATCTAGATCATCCAGGCACCTTGTGTGCAACCACTTGTGACTGAAATCAATCAACCGGAACCACCCTGGCAAGGATTCAAGCTACTTTTGCCAAATTAAGGGCTTTTAGACTAAAATAGAATGAACCGGGACTAATTCAATTCCCACATGTTATTTCAATACAAATTGTGAAGATGACCCGTTACTATCTATTTGAAATAAAAAGCCACTTCGCGACATTTATATTAATTCGATGGCATTTGAATAAAAGAACACAAAAGTTCCAAGGAATGCCTGTTCACAGTTCTACTTTACTGTTGCTCTTCAGCATACCATCAAACAATTTAGCTAAAAATCATACTATTTTAACTTCGTTAAAATACACTTTGTTGTCTGACGATACTCTTTCAGGTAAAGCAGTGTTTGTGTTCTAGGAATGTTGGTATTAACGTCACGTATCTTGAACGAGTCCGCGTATCTGGTTGATCTGAAGGTACTCTGTTTTCCTGTGATCCCCTTAATCCTGCTTGAACTGGAGACATGGTTGATAGCGCATGACTACGTAATTGCATTTTCCGGTAGGATACATTCCTGGGGTGGAACGACTTCATGAACATTTCAAAGTAATGAGTGATAAGATTTACTGACAAAAGTTTAAGAGCTAAGGTTTTGATCAAATCAATTGTTTAGTCTAGAGTCCTCTGCAGAGGGCTAAATGGTCCTCATTTTGTGTCAATGGGAAATGCCGGATTGACCTTGTACGTTTACGCCACCTATTTAAATATTCCGGCTTTTTGAAGTATCATTTTGATATGGGCTATATCCCTATCTACCGTAATCAATGAAATATTACTCATTTTCTTAGTAAACGGAAAATGATCACAATTTAGCCGGCTGATATGAAGATTAGTGGTTCAGCTGATAACAAACAGCACTAAAAGAAAAAGGAAAGGAAAATTAATTCTAACGGAATTTACAAAAACTTGTATTAGATTAGATTGAATGTATTAGATGAATTTGACTGTTTGAAAATGAAGAGATTTAAACGACCATTTGGTGCGCCTTTGCTCACGTGATTCTTTTGTTGAGATGAAAGACACGGTGCAAAATTCTATTATTTTCAAAAGAGACAAAAATCCTGAGCAGACCATAAAATTACTATCAAAAGTTAAACTCTCCACAACAACTGAAATGGGTGAGCTCAGCATGTAATTAAACTTTTGCGGAACTTTTAATAGTAATTTCATGATCTGTTGAAATACTTTGTATTGTTTGATCAACATCGGCATATTTCTCCCTGACATTTCGACGTATTACTGAAAGCAGGCAATTACACAGTGCTAATGATTTTCATTAAAACAGAAATCCTGTGTAAAAAGTCGCACTGAATACATCTAATCAACTAAAGGTTCGGGTCTTAATTAAAGCTTTTCAGTCTTTCATATCATCGCTTTCACACAGACTGCACCCATTATTCCCAAGGATTCATCTCCCATAGACAGGTGACCGGTATCTAATTGTGTCGAATTGCTTGTTTGGTCTGGCACATGGCTGCTGAAAGGTATCTTACTTTGTATTAATACTTAACATGTCATGACTTAAAATGTTTGACTTAAAAAATTGAAAAAAAAATCAGCTGGCTAAATGATTATCATTTTCTCTCCACGTGGAAAAGGGGTAAAATGTCAGTAGATTACAGTAGATGGCGAATAAATGACGAAATATTTAAATAGAGGGCATAAAAATACAAGGGGAATCCGGCATTTTTCATAGACACAAAATGAAGGCCATTTAGCCAGCTGGCACCGTTTCCAAAAAGTGAATCAGTTTAGAACCTGTATCTTATGTGCCTGACAAAATCAGCTCAAATACAAATTTACGCAGTGTGTAAGTTCTGAACCAGATCATGGAATTACTATCAAAAATTTAGCGCCTCGAAACAATTGAATTGAATGGGCTCAGTATGAAATTCAATTGTTGCGAGGCGCTAAACTTTTAGTAGTAATTTCATTGTCTGGAAAAGACAACTTGAAGTGGAATTATTTTATTGAAGCAAACAGCAGAATTTCAGGCTCAACTTTTCACTTCACTTGAGTAGAATCTTAAAAATTCTCAATATTGTATTAAGAAGCTAATTTCCTCTTTTGCACACAACTCATTATTATTTATCTTTTCAAGTTCGAAAAGACATTAATCTGGATTTTTATTTAGCACAGATCTGGATGCTTTCCAGAAGGATATGTCACGGGAAATGAGGCACAATTTACAGCTTCC
Organism: Haplosyllis anthogorgicola; assembly: GCA_038406195.1. NCBI lineage: Eukaryota > Metazoa > Annelida > Polychaeta > Phyllodocida > Syllidae > Haplosyllis > Haplosyllis anthogorgicola. Next base: position 2,619 of record JBCAUI010536039.1, read on the forward strand.
TATCGACATTTCTTGGATTTTGACAGAATCCAGGGATTTAGTGGTCTCGACCAGCATGGAACTGCAGACAATCTCCGATAGATATCAGGACTTTTCACAAGCGCTGTGAATATCAATGTTTCAATGCATTTCACACGCACGTACGGGTGATAATGATTTATGTTTAATTTCCTTTTTTTCTGGTGAATTCATTAATTTCACGACAGGGTTATCGCCATTTCAAAATATTACAACTTTTTATGGTTGAAATCTACAATGATAAAATGAATAACGTGCATCCTGTTTACGTGCATCGCAAATACATTTGAGGTTATTTTTCCATTTGTGGAGATTTGCTGTGTTATTCAGTTCTCTCAGAAAAAGATCCTCATCGGCAATAATATTCTGAGATTGGCTAATTTAATCTGTCAGGAATCGACCCACTAAGCACAAAGCACATTTTGTAAGACAGAATCCTAGGGAGCTAATTTAATTTCCGGTAAGCGACATTTGGTCAATTGTAATTCCATTGCAAGGTTTTAGGATAATTGATAGCATTTGTAGAAGTGTTTGGTACCATTTGTATGTTGTACGTCATGTCTTCATGGAAGTGCATAAGTTATTACTTGACTTTTATGGTTTGACAGTTATGGCTAATGAAATTCCTTACTGCTTTGGTTGTTGCGGCCTGGTTGTTGCGAGCAAACATAAAACCATAAGTTTTAAAAAAACCCAACACCTGGTTTTACAATTTGTGATTGAAAGATAATTTTTTAAGTAAAGTCGGCAATGTCCCTCAGACAAAATCTTTTTAGGAATTAACAACCTTCATGCATTTACCGTAACATTAATAACTGATTACAATTACAGGGACTGACTTTTATCTTGAACAATATTCCATCATTGGACTGAAATTAGTATTAACCTAAACTGGAAATTGTTTTTGACAAAAATCAGTTTAAAAAATAAGGTTGTGTGTAAACAATAGAGAACACCCAGTGTATTTGTTTTTGAAGGAGCGCGGTCCTAATATCTGTCGCAAATCGAGAATCCCCATTGATGCCCCATAGAGCATTTGTAGAGGGCGGCATCTTCTAGTGCGAAATCCCCATAGAGTGAGAAATATATTGGGTGTTTTGTAGCGACTTTCCTGCATTGGACTTAAGAAGGAACGAAATTTACCCTCTTATATTTCAGACCCACTGCTCTACATTGTAAACCTCTATGTCAATAGAGATTTAGCGACAAAACGACCGTCGAGGTTCACAGCTTCTTCACTTCAATATCATTGATCAGTGAACAACTTATCTGCCAAAATAAATATTTATCAGTCTGTATAATTTAGGAAAGAGTCGAATTTGTGTCACGTTTTCTGTCCAAAAAGCGATAAGTCAATGCTGTACTGCTCTTCACATGTGTCGTTATTTATTTGACAGTGACACTACCATTACAATAGTCGATACTCACTTTTTTCTGAAGTACGGAGCGTTTTAAGTATTTATGGATGTGCAACAATCAAGGTGTTAGTTGACACGTTTGGCAATTAGACTAATTTTACTAACTAACTACTTCATTTCAAGAAACCTCGATTATGAAGAGTTTAAACGCTTAACTGATGTTTGGATTGCAAGTATCACATCTAGTGTTGTCATTCTTTATTCGAAATACCGGTAAAACTAGGTTTTCAGAGGGAATTTTCAGTAATCGGTATTCAATGCTTGATACCAGTTTTTAACAAGGTAATCAGTGGCAAATACCATTAATTTATTTGAAGAAGCAATATTTTGAGCTATCTATTAAAACACCCTAATCTACATATTTTTAGGCAAATAATTTGTCATCAGCATGAAGCATGTATTTTTACACATGGTAAGACTATCGTCCATGATAAAATAAATGTTCAAACGATAATTTTCCAATACCTTTTCGTTTTGAGGAACGTACAACCGATGCTGGATTCATTCTTTCGGTGACACCACTAGTCAGAGCATTTTTCAATCCAATGGTAAATATCAAAGAAGACACTCAAGGTTTTTCTTAATTATTTTCGTCAGCCTGATTAGGCAATTTGCCTAATTCGCCTAATTGTCTTGCCTAGTTAGGTGAATAAGGCTAATTCGACTAATTTGCCTAAAAAATTTCCATAATTAGGCGAATTAGACTAATTTGCCTAATAAAACAAGTAAAAACTAATTTGAAAAAACTCAACTTTTCCTCTCCAAAAGTTTGGCAATTTAAACCGCAGGAAACTTAGTGGTAAATTCCTTGTATACCTTCTTCCATTTACAGCAATTACTGTAATGAATTCAGCAACTTTCTTCACTCTTCCATAAAAACTGATTCACAAAACAAGAAAACAACTCATTTCATTTCCGAACAAGGTGTTAATGACTCTTAATGGTTCTTATTAAAAGTGTGTCCTTCCTGCTTTTACAGTGAAAACACAAAAATATCATTGTATCAAAATCTCGACAAGCTACACATAAGATGTTTTTCCTTTTTATACATTAACGTTTTTCTTACATTTTTTCTGTGTAATTGTTACCGTCTCTTTAACAACCGCCGATTAAGTCACCTTTAAAAGTATTAATCATTCTCATAGACATCTACTTCACTGGCGGATCCAGGATTTCCCGGCCATGACAGGGAACACCAACCCTATTTTCGTCCTATTTTGGCCGTAAATTTGGAGAAAACTGCATAGAAATGAAAAAATCAGCCGTAGGGGATAGGTGAGTCTCCTGCTCTCCCTAGATCCGCCAATGTACTTCACTGGGACGAGGTTTTAACAGCTCAAGATCTGTTAGGCATTTTGTAAAGAATAGAATTTCACGTTATGACTTTCACTCGAAGAGCTGTAAAGCAGGAAACTGTATTTGTACCAAATTGAGGAGTCTTTTACAATTTTTTTTCAGAGTAGCTCGAGAATTGATTAAGAATTTCATAGTGAACACTTTGCATCTGCATTCCTTAGAAACAAATCAGTGTTGTTTTAGGATATCAGCATATTTCAATGAATCCAGTTACCTCGTAAATATTGCAATGACAGAAGTAGAACTCAACAAAAGAAAAACCACATACAACTCGTTTTAATAAACTTAAATCGCATCATTTAACGCGTCAAGAATGGTTTATTACCTAATGCTACCATCAGCTTGTTTTCATAAACTGAATGCACATCCATAACGCAACAAGATGAATACTGAAAGTAGTGTTATGTTAGTTTATTGCATAAAGCTACCAAACCAGCGTTATGTAATAAACCAACAACGCGACCTTTGTTGCTGATTTACAATCCTACATTAATGGCAAACATTATTACCTTGAGATCCCTTACAAGGTTATCTGTAGGTAGAGCGATTAGTCACATGTGTGTGTCTGTGCCATTACGAGAGCTTATCACACTCATAAAGACAGTAATAAACCGAACATTTTATGGATTTATGTTGTAAATAGAAGAAATCTCTTCCTGTTTCCCTGTATGGATGTTTCAACTGAGAGCTGAATCAGGGTGTATGATGTCAATCTCTTAATGGCGCAAGTCTCATTGACACAATGTTGAACTTTTGGAACAATTTGTATTAAAGTAAAGTAATTATTTCTGAAAATAAGGATGAGTATACATACAAAATGATTTATTTTATGTCTTCTCATCTCCATTTTATAGCAATAAGGAGAGATGTAAGGGACATTTGGTCCACAAGTTCCCATTTGCAGCAATGAAAATAAGATGACATTTGTAACATTGTGTCAATGGGTCTTCTGGTTGTCATTATGGATTTACATAAGGCTCTTCCGTCATTACGAGATTTACATCCTATAACCTGTGAATGTCCAGTCCATATGACTATGCAGTTTGCAATAGAGATCCCAATTCAGGATCTGATTCGGGAATACACAAAGATGGATGTGCAATTCATTTTGTGAACAACAGTGAAAACATTTTGCTTTGCAGTAGAGAACGAATAACACATTTATTCATTTCATTACTATCCTGGTCTCTAAATAGACTTTAATCCCGTGAGCTACTGACACCTTCTGTAACTCCAACCGATTTCACCCTGTTGAACTTGTGTTGGGAATCAGTGTATGACCAGGGAATAGCATTTGATAGTTGTTGTTATTATGTGCGTGCATCACTGCACAGCATGTTTCACAATGCCCCCGTGAAATTGCCTTCCGATGTGAAATATTCCATTTAGAGGACGTATCCTAATGTCCCGTTAAATGCTACCACAATTTTGCCTGAGTAATGCAGTTCAGCGCACAACCGCATCAGCTCCAGAAATGGATTTAATTTTGCATCAATGGAATTCCATGCTGTGTCTTTGACTCAGACAAAAGCGCCTATTGTTCTAAAACTGAAGAGCCTTAACCAAGACATTTCATCCTCTGAATTTAGCTGTAAAATTTAGCTTCATGAAATACACTTCGTTCCCTACTTGTAGCCCTAACAGCTTAGAATTACGTTGTTTTCCTGTTACAAATCACCCATGGATTTGTCACATTATGGGGATTTCGCGCTAGAAGATACCGCCTATGCTCCATAGGCCATCAATGGGAGTTCTTCATATTCATCTTCCAGATAAACAATGTACATTACAGAGTTATTACCTGTGACGTGGATGATTTGAATAGATTGTAAAGATACCAACGATTGTCGGATTACTCGATCCAGTATATTACAACTCGAGTACTCAAAACTAATTAATCTTTGGAACATTTTTGTCCAATGAATGCTATTGATACTGTCCATTTTTTATCATTATTTGAATAAAGTGATTACTAAAAGTATGTTATGAAAAAGTTGGGGTTTTAAAGGTTGTATTAGGCCAGAGTCCATTTTTGGGCCACTGATTGCCCTTGTTTTGGACTTCGTGTGGTCCTCCCCATGGGTTTCAAATCCAGGGTGGATCTCTCGCCTGCACTCTTCCTTGCTTGCTTGCAGTGATCAAAAGGGTCCGAATAAAGTTGGTAGAACTCCGTGTATTGTCACTTTGGATAGAACATTTGTGTCCCAACTTTGATGACAATTAACAACTCTCAATGGATGAGACACGATACAGTACTCTTTTGTCTTTGTTACTGCTGAAATGTTTCGAGTACTCGTGGATCAATAGAGAACACCCAATGTATTTGTTTTTGAAGGAGCGCGGTCCTAATAACTGTCGCAAATCGAGAATCCCCATTGATGGCCCATGGAGCATGCATAGAGGGCGGCATCTTCTAGTGCGAAATCCGTAGGTGTTTTGTAACGCAGTCCACGAGTACCCGAGGTAGCGAATTTTGACCAGTGGAAACCCTAATAGTTTGACAGCACTCACTTTCATTTTCCAAAACAGATTAAGCCCACCGTAAGTAACACATTTTACAAGATTTTACATACAACTAATGCATCGTAAAATTATGTCAGCAAAGCCTTTCATTTTCTGACAGACTTGTCAGATTGTAAAACAATTTCAGATGTGTACTTCCTTTAATGTGCTGTTTTCTAGATCAGTATGACAAGAAAGAAAGGGACAGGTTTTCAAACGAGTACCAAAAGTGAAAAAGTTCACTTTGATTAGGTGACTATGACAGGATGTAGGGATTAGGAGGGTTGGAAATTGGTTGGAAGGGCGGGGTTGGGAAAGATGGGTTGGTAAGGTTAGGTTGATAAGGCTGGGAAGGGGGCGAAATAGTTGAGGAGGATACTAAAGGAAAATAGTAAAAATATTTCAAATTAATGGATTTTCGTTCCTTAAAACCATGAATTATAGTTCTCATATACGTTTTTACTTTTGATATATAAAGAAATTACTTCTGAAGGATATTTTTAGAGTAAGCACTATGACGCCAAATGATTTTGTCACATTAACAACTTTTACAAGATCGTAAGTTTAAATTCTTAGTAATCTATATGCTTAAATGTCATGCCTAATATAGTGTAGCTTCTTACGTTATGTAGACTTTTTAAAGCTGCACTGACATTTCTGTAAATCGCTTAAGGCATGTAATCATTCAGGCAGTTGACGCATTTAGGAGATTATGCAATTGTTGGGGTGTGTCGCTGTGTGCAGTTACTGTAAAGGTGGATATAACATCAAAGTGATCTGACTGTTGCAAGGCTATGCCTCATCAGACCAAGGTGTAAAATTGGTACCAAAAAACGGGACTGACCCTCATTGCAATTCAAACTGTATGTTAGGAAATTCGTCGTTTTTGCTATTACATGTGAAGTGTGTGATAATATGTTGAACTTCCCATAGTAAGCTTATGGACAAAAGTTCATCGGTTAAAAAAAAGTATGGTGGCAGCACCTGACGGGCTTTAAATCCAATGTATGTTTTGTATTCTGACGCTGATTGGGATGTAGGATGCCCCTGTTTACATCACTTCAAGGTGATGGCTCACACCAAGGTTGGGTTATATGCCTGCTGGGAATGTAAATAATAAATGTATCTCTCACACAATATATCAAATTCGTTTTACAGTGATTTACAATAGGATTTAATACCAAAAAAGAAATGATTACCTGTTACCAGATTAATATCTATTCCACGTCATAAAAATACATATGTAAAGAAGTTAAAATTAGAATTGTCACGACTAGTAACATTCCATAGTCGACCAGTCAAACACCATTTGTCGATGATGATCGACTAGTCCAGTCTTTCAATTTTATCTATATAATTTAACATCACTGTATGAAATGGTGTCTATTGCATCAAATTTTGGAATCGTTTCAGTTCTTTGACCTAACTCAAAGTTTATGTTATGATATGAAAATTATAGTTAAACACATGTAATGTTCTTAAGAAAATCCTGGCTTCCATTAAATTGAAAAGATTGACATGTAACGACTAGTCGACTACCAATATAATTTGTTGACTAGTATTTGAAACTCGACTGGTCGACTATTTCGACTAGTCGCGACAACTCTAGTTAAAATTGAAACCATAAAATTTTGACACATATGATTACTCAAGTTTATCATTTCAATAAGATTTACTGGATTTAGTAAAATGTTACATACATATATATAATGTTGTAAAATGTAAAATAAGGCAAAACACAGAGTGGCATTTTCTATAAATCGCATATTATCTCCAAAAGAAGGTGCTTACTCAGTGGTGATAGGCCATGGCTCCAATTTGGAAAAACTTTGTTGAAAAAAACCCCAAAGTACTATCGTTTATGTTAACTTATATCATATAAAGAAAACAAATACATTTTATTTTGCCATACCGAATAAGGAAAATGTCAAAACAGAGGAGTTTGTATCACATTTTATCCAAATCAAGATACTTGTACTAACTTGGGAACATTAAGGGAGAAAAATTTCACCTTCGAGCTAATGCGAAGATAAATTCTGCAGCTCAATAACCAACACTTTTCGTTATGTGAAATGGTTATTTCAAACAACTAAATTTGCATGTGACAGGAGCTAGCCAGCCATGCCGTCTACACGCTTACACAGTGTACACCTCTATTGGTGGAAAAGGCAGGTATCGCACCAGATGTGACCCTTGGGATCACAGTACGCAAGCAAGTAAGAGTGCAGGCGAGAGATCCACTTTGGATTTAAAACCCATGTGGAAGGTCACACGAAGTCCAAAACAGGGGTCAGTGGCCCCACAAATGGACCCTGGTCCAACAAAAACTTTAAAAAAATATTGAATCACTTTTCAATGGCCTCCAGTTCAGTTATTTTAAATTACTTTCAGAAAGCAATATTGAACATGAATAATCCAGTTCGTATCTTGTGGTGTAAGATAAAATAGAAATAAGTGCATGGTGGAAAGTACGATGATCCAGAGGAGCTCGGTTCAGACATAAAACTTCTACGGGGTAGCTGTTGTACCCCACTTACCAAGCATCAGATTGGATGGTATATAAAACAGCACACAAACAGCAGCCATTTAGGACGGGAAAGCACTAGCACTGAAGGAACGATAATATTGATCAAAAGGCACATTACAGAAGAAGCTTGCAACCCGGTGACGTCACCTGTGGGTCAGTGGCCTCTCATAATAAATACACCTTGTTGTACAGTAAGCAGGTTGGTGAAACGGACCCAAACGAAAGTTTCAATACCACAGATAGTTATTAATTTCTCTTAAAGTTTTGCATTGATTTCTGAGGCATGTAGCTATTACGGTAATAAATTTCTTTTGTTTAACTATGGTTATTTGTCCTTTTAGTATCTGCATCACATCTTTGGAGATGGCGATAAAACTGTTATATCACTATCTCCCAAGATATGATACAGATATGAAACAGACAAATAAATCATATTTAAATTAAAATACATTTATTACCATAATAGCTACACACCTCGGAAATCAATGCAATACTTTAAGAGAAATTAATAAATATCTATGGTATTGAAACTTTCGATTGGGTCCCATTACCGAACCATTCTATCAGATTATTTTTTTGCCATTTATTTTTGAAGAATTTATTGATGTTACAGTAAAAAT
>JBCAUI010536050.1:0-11059 GCA_038406195.1 Haplosyllis anthogorgicola
TAAAAAGCCACAACTTAATCTGTATCTTCCCGACCTGAGTGTTGTCTTGGTGAAGCATCGTTGGCCGCGAGTGGTTCAGAAACCAGCGCCGCGACGCTCCATATCTTCCCATCTTTGTGCACATGCTGGGTCTGACTGGGAACCCGGCAGTCTACTTCACCCCAAAGTCCACTCCATGTAAACCCTTAACTGCGATAGTGGCCTATCACCTAATGGAGACTTTTGACAATAAGGGCATCATACCCTTTGACACATTCGCATCCACCCTATCCCGGACTCCGGACTTCGCTGAGAGTTTGGAAATGTCATGCTGATCCCCCATCTACATGAAAGCTCACAAAAGTGTTGAGGACAACCTCGGATGTGACAGGACTGTCTACTGCTTGGTCAGATTCACAGAGAATGCCCAAGTGAAGAACTCCCTGGACCTTGACCAGCATACCTGCATGAAGGACAATTATTTCTCCTAGGTCTCCATGAGCGGTACAGTCTATCCGGTCCTTGGGCCATCACATTCCCCATGTCAGTGGCCAAGCTGGTGGAAAAACATGAGCCTGTAATGCTGCAGGAGATAGGTCTCCTGGCCAAGGGTTGGAGAGCCCAGTTGGACTATCAAGGCCAAGTGGCCTTGTGGAAGCTTTAGGACCTGATGACTGCCTTCAACCTAAACATGCATTATAAGCTGGCCATGAGAGGGTGTGCCAAAGATCTCCTGAAGGCATACAAAGAGAACCTTACTGTCTCCCCCAAAGAGCTAAACCGGGTTATTGGCAGCATGATCACGGACGGTCAGGTGAAGATGGCCACATTCCAGGAAACACTCATGGCTACTGTGAGAGCCACCTGCAAGGCTGACTACAAGAGCCTCAATAGAGACATCTCAGAGAGGTTTGACTCAGTCACACGAGGCCTAGCAGCTATCTAGAAGTACGACAGCCCCCTCAACTTGTGTTGGGTTCTCGAGGCATACGTGCTACTCTTCCCTACCATAGAGGTGCTTCTCCTGGCCTTTCTTCCCAAAGAGGCCTTGGACATCTGTACCATTCTCAGGGAAGAGATGCTTCATCTGGAGGTAGTGGCGTCAGCTTCCAGACCTTGGAGGCTCTGGCTGCACCCAAAGCTGATGCACCAAAAGCAGTCAAGAAGGGGACACTGAAGAAATCTACCTTGCAGGCGACCATGACAAATACAGTTCATTGACACTGCAAGATGTCCATAGCAGTCCTGCCTGGGCAGAGCAAAGCAGTGGCAAAAAGAGATCAGCGGAGTCCCCGGCTGAATCAACCCCAAAGAAGAGGCCAAAATCCTCCATCACACCAGCAGATGCCAATGTGATTGAAGTGACCTGGTCTGGTATCCCGGCTGATGACGATGTCAAAATTGTACAGGAGGACTCCAGTGCACTGATGGAGGAATCCAGCAGCAGCTCATCCAATGACAAAGATGACGGTGAGGATGGCAATAAGGGGAAGAAGGAGGCTGTGAAGCCCACACCCTCATCTACCTGAGTCATGTCCATCACCTCGGCCAAGACTGCTGCCAAAGCAGTATGCACCATGGCCAGGGCAAAAAGGACCAACATGTGGGCCAAGGACACAGCTGAGGTTGCTTCCCTACATAAGGTGCTGGACTGCCAGGATCTGTTGGACACAGACAGCACCTCCAGCCACACTCACACTGAGCTGCAAGCAACCTTTAGGGGTTGTCATGCCAGCCAAGTCACCGCAGAGGAAAATGACTGGCCGAGGTGGGTGGAGTGTGATCAGAAAACCAAGTTAGATGTGGCTCACACCAAATTCATAAAGGGGAGAGGTAAGGACGTGCAGTACAACTTCTCCCAAGTGTACCTGGTTGCTTTTCAGGCCATTTGGTCCATTCGGGACATGTGTCCACCACATAATCCAGGGGCCATAGAGCAGCACTGGTACAAAGGATCCTCATCTACGTCAATGCCCCTTGTGCAGTCTGTGCAGTCCGTGCAGTCCAACGACCAAACCTACTTAAGCTGCATCCTTGGGGCAAACTACCAGTGTGCCTTTATATGCACCCAGTGTAAACAGAGACCTGCAAGTGCTGAGAACAAGAACAAAACCATAGTCCTGGCCTGGCGGGATCTGCATCACTTCTCCGGCCATTACTCCAGCTGTCACAAGAGTGCATTGGCTTACAAGATGGACCCCAAAGATGCTCTGGAGTGCATCAGCAACTGGAGTCCAGCCTCAACAGATGACCTGCTGAGGAAGAAGAAAAAAAGGACAAGTCCCACAAGCACTGAGACAAGTTGACAGATGACCAGCAAGACGGTTCCAAGAGTGGCCACATGTAGCCACATGGGATCCCTCTGATCCTCCTTCTTGCCATATCTGGCCTTCAAACAGACACTCTGAACTGATTGGACACTCCGAACTCTGTTTTATTGTTTTAATAATCAGATCGTATCTTTTACAAACATGTATTTAACCACGTTTTAGCATTATACAGATGTGACTTCATTAGCATTTAAATTATGGACTTGTATGGTTTCTGTGAAGTCTATCATGTAGGGCCTCCATCCTGCATTAGTGTTCAGTATTCAAGTTGTATTTTCATACAATAAACTTGTTTTAGTATAGCCGGCATGTTTGTCTCCTTTCCACATATCATCATAGGATGTGCCTCCATATGTGCCCTATTACATATGGGCACACAGTGTGTAATAAGTCATAAATTAGGTATATTCTTAACTTTGTATGACATCGTGTAACATCGGGTGAGCATCGTGTAACATTGTATAACATCGGATAAATACAGGTATAAATGCATATAATTGTGTAGAATTATCAACAAATGAATAAATACAGGGTAAACAATAAACACCGGATAAACTTTATACATTTTAAGGGTACTGCCGAAGCACATTCCCCCTAAGGTAATCAGAGTGGCCGGGGAGACATGCTCTCCTAGCCATCCGGGGCTGGGGTATGCAGTTGTATGGGATGCCATGTAACATCATGTCATACATGGTGCCCATCCTGCACTGGTACCAAAACAAGTTTGGTATCACAATGCATATATGGGGTATACGTCTGTACAGACTTGTGTGTCTGTCTCATATGGCCCTTCCCCCATGAAATATGTGGTGCCTCCTGGCACCTGCACAAGTAAATAGACGTCAGTTCATGGTTGTGTGCATCTTGTATCCCCTTTGTCAAGGAAGCATCAATTGTATAGGATGTGGTGAAGTCTGGGTTCAGCCCAGATTTTTTCCCATCCGTCTGGTTAGAGCTTCTGTTTCTGTTCCCAGCTAATGGGTGTGTTTTTAGTCTATATCCTCCTCAGCCATACTTCCTGGGCAGAGGCCAGGACTCCATCCACTGGCCTGGTCCGGGGCTGGGTCCTGAAGAACTGGTTCCATTTGGATGGTGAATGCTCCAACTAACATCCATGAACTATGCCAGTATTGCCCAAGAATCCACTCCTGTGCTGTACTAGATGGCCCAGGAACCAGGGCACATCTAATTGTCTCGTGTGGCCTCCTTTCATCATCCAACTTTGGATTGGTCACCTCAGGGTTGTTAGCCTCGGAGATTATACTACAGACATGGATGTCTCCACCTAGCAGAGTAGCATCACTTTCCTCTTCTGAGGAGATAAACAAGAGTTGATTACAGTGCACTGTTTTTACATTGCCCAATGCATCTGTTATTTTGTATGCTGGGATGCCATCTGTGAGTTGGCTATCCACTGTGTACAGGGTATCACCCCATCTGTCCTTGATCTTCCATTTACTGATGAAGGCATCAGTCCATAGTAAGACTACATCTCCTGGCTTTAATATGGCAGCCCCTGTATTTTAATCATAGTTCCTTTTCTGTCGCGCTGCTTCCCACACCTGATTTTTCTGGGCCTCCTTGAAGGCCAGTTTCAGGTGTTTGTGGACAGTGGTGACATACTTAGGGGCATGCCTGGGCTTCAAGTCTCCACGTATCATGGGGAAAAGAAGTCCAGTGGCAGTCTCAGCCTCTGGCTGAACATCAGAAAGAATGGACTGTACCCCATAACCTCCAAGTGTGTGGCATTGTAAGCCTGCACTATCTTGGACAGATGGTCAGTCCAGTCCAATTTCTTCTCACCATCAAGCTTTCTGATCATACGCATGAGCATTTTGTGCATCCTTTCCACCTGCCCATTTGTCTGCATGTGATATGGGCTTGTTCAGCACTGCTGGATTCCCAGCATTCGACATAGCTCTGACACAATTGCACTGGTAAAGCAAGTCCCTTAATCACTCAGTAAGCAAGCTGGAGCCCCGAATGGTACTATAACATGTTGGTAAAGCACCTTGGTGACAGTCCGGGACATCTGGTCCTTTGTTGTGTGAGCCAGCGCATAGCGCATGACATGGTCTTTAAAGACCAATGCGTTTACAGCCTTCAGCTGTTGATTTAATGGCACAGGCCATTCAATGCTCTTGAAATCCACATGTAGCAGCTCCATTGGAGTGGTGGCTACTATTGGGTTCAGGGGATCCCTGGTACTATGTGCTTCATATTTGATGCACCGGTGGCACCCCTTTACAGACTTCCTAGCCTGACCCACTAATCCAGGCCACCAGAAGTGTTCCTGGAGTAATGATAGTGTCCAGTCTTGTCCCTGGTGCCCTGTGTTTCAATGGCACCCATCTACAGCTTTCTGGCAGTGTGCCCTGGGTACCATGAAGAGAGTAACGGATGCCAGCTCTCCCTTTGGGGTACATTCTACATAGAGACATCTGTTCTGGTACATGAGGTTATCTTTTTGGCAGATGAAAGCCTGCCCCTCCAGAGTGGTGGCCTTGGTGCCCAGGGCCTTTGCTAGGTAGATCTCCTTATCCCCAAGTACCCATTTGATCAACTTCTGGATCATGGGGTCTTCCCTCTGAGCTTCAGGCTAATCAATGTATTCAATGCCTTATATCCATCCCCTGGAGCTCCCCCCTCATCTCCCAGAGGTCTCTCCATGGCCTTTTTGCTTTCCTCACTGGATTTATCTATTTCCATCCCCAAGTCAGGGGAGTACATTTCTGCTCTGTCAGAGCTTCCCACTAGTGCACCATCCAGAATTGCCTGAACCCAATGGTCAATCTCTCCCTCAGATTCCTGCCCAGGCTCCCCAGCCTCAAGTTTGGACTCCAGCTCCTCTGGAGTCATCCGGCTTTCTTCTTCAATGTGCCTAAGAGCGTCAGCCATGGGGTTGTTCTTTCCCTTCACATACTTGAGGGAAAAATTGTAGCTAGCCAGGGCCCCTACCCACTGATGTCCAGTGGCATCGAGGTTAGGAGTGATCATGATGTAAGTCAACAGGTTGTTGTCCGTCTTGACCACAAATGGCACATGGAGCAGGTACTCTTTAAACTGCTCCATGATGGCCCAAAGGAGGGCAAGAAATTCTAGTTTGCTGGAGTGGTAGTTTTTCTCGTGCTTATGTAGTGATCTACTTCCGTAAGCCATGGGGTGTACCTGCCCCTGGTCATCCTTCTGCTGAAGGTCAGCTCCAAACCCAACCTTGGAAACATCTGTATGGAGCACAAATGGTGGGTCAAACCAAGCCAACTGCAGCACGGGCTCCAAGGTTAGGCCATCCTTCAGTTTCTGGAATGCTGCTTTAGCTTTCCAGGAGAGGGTAACCTTCTCTCTCTTGTTGGCTCCCTCCCCACTCAGATAGTCTGTCAAGGGTCAGGCTCTTTGAGAACCCTGAGATGAACCTTTGGTAATGTCCGGCGAGATTTGTAAGAGAGTGTATTTTGGTGTAAGTCATCGGCTCCTTGACCTCCTTGATGACCTTCATGTTCTCTTTACTGGGACAGATTCCATCCCGGGAGATGTGATGGGCCAGGTAGATTATTTCAGACTGAAAGAATTTGCACTTCAAAGGCTTCAACCTTCAATCCTCCTCCATCTCCGAGTAGACTATAACATCGTCTAAGTAAATGAGGCAGTAGTTGAGGTTTAACTCCCCCAATACATTCTGCATGCACCTCTGAAATGTAGCTGGAGCATTACAAAGCCCGAAGGGCATTCTATGACACTCGAAGAATCTCAGATTTCTGACCGTAAATGCTGTATACTTCCAAGACTCGGGGCTCATTGGAATCTGCCAGAACCCCAACAGCAAGTCGACGCACGAAAAGTGCTTGGCACCGATGAGGTTTTCCAGCATCTCCTGTATCCATGACAACAGGTAGGAGTCTTTTCCTGGTATGGTCATTCAGTTTCCGGAAATCTATACAAAAACGGAGTCCACCATCTTTCTTACAGACTAACACGACAGCGTTACTCCACAGGCTGTCACTAGGAGCTATAGCTCTGGCCTCTTGCATGACCTTCAAGTGTTGCTGGACCTCATCCTCCATATATAGGGGTATCTGATGAAATCTCTCCTTTATAGGTGTTTCATCGTCAACTACAATTTTGTGCTGTATGACATTAGTACATCCTAGCTCCATAGAGTCCAGGGCAAAGATGTCTGCAAACTCTTGTAACAAAGCTTGGGCCTTGGCCACTAAAAGCTATGGCCAGGCATCCAACATGGACAAATCCAGCTTCTCAAGGACTTTATCCTTCCTCTCCTCTTCCGACAACTCAGGCACAGTGGGCTCAGGCTTGATTCAGAAATCCTCTTCCAGCTTCAAGATTGTCCCCAGCAACATGTAGCTCTCCGGGACTATATTGGTGGTGGAGACCCTCACAAGGGGACTCCCCACCCTTATTATCTGGACAGCAGCCATAGTGTTCTCCAGGAATACGGTGATCCTCTTTGATCCTCTCTTCAGAGATGAATAGGAGGACCAGAATCATATTCCCAGGGGAAGGTGGCCTTCATCTGGTAATAGTTCCAAAGTTGAAATGTGCAACCTCCCCTGGGTTACAGTCCTCTTCACTCATCCCCTGATGATGGTTCGGGTGAACAGAGGCAAGATGACATTGGCACCCGCTCAAACTATCTCCTCGTATTCCAATGGGTCATCTCTCATCTCAGCTAACTTGTCATCCATGGGATCCGTGGTGTATCCAGAGTTGGACAATAATTCAGCAGCCCACTGGAACACAGTCTTTCTCTGGGCCCATCTTGCCAACACTCTCCGGATGAGTACCCTGCAGGTACATAGTAGGCCAGACACCCGGGCCTTAGCCCAAGGCACAGCCAATACATCTATCTCCCTTTCCTTGATAACCTGTATCACCCAGTCCAAGGTAGGGGTAATGAGTAGCACAGGCACATACCAGGCAAACTCTGTGTCCTCTCATAAAATGAGGGCTATGGTGTCTTCATCATAGCTTGACATGCCCTGCACTTGTACACGGATAACAACATAGCTGATCACATTGAATCGGGCTCCCCAATCACATCTATCAAAGACTCCCCACATTGGAACAGGTCAGTGACAGGGTAGACCTTTAGGTTGCAGTGTGCTGTGTAACCCGGGGTCATAAGGTTGACAGTGGCTCCGGTGTCTAGAACAGCAAAGCATGACTCACCATCAACCATGGCCTGGCCTATATTGTATGACCCCACCCAGTGCCCGATGGCGTCCTCATTCACATAGGGAGTCTTCCCCGACTGCCAGTTCAGTTGGGGTTTGCTGTGCCAGGCCGATCCTCAGCTGGATGGGGTGGCTTCTGGCTCTGTGGGTTCTGTGCTCCCTGCTTCCCCAGACCCCTTGAATCATTTAAAAACCTTGTTTGGACACGTGACTTCTCCAGACAATCTTTAATATGGTGGTTGGTAGACCCACATACGAAGCATTGCCTTACTTCTTCCTCATATCAGTCCAGTGCATCAGTGAGTTGGGCATTTACTCAGGCTCAGTCTCAACCTCTGTCTCCGCTCTGGAACTCTCGTGGTCAGAGGCATCAGGGGCATCCACCACCGTTGCCATACAACCCTTGGCAAAAGGCTTCCCATCACCATTGCTGTTATGGTGATAACCTGCATCAGGTTGATGGTGATGTCCTTGACATTCTAGACTGGCTTCATGGCATCGGACAAGTTCCAACAATCCATCAAAGGTGTTATTTGGTAGACCTTCCAGCATGAAGGATAGTGAGCTCTTCAGCTTGTTCTTCAGACCTCCAAACAGTCAGTCTTTAGACATACGCTCCACCTCCTCATCAGTTATTTTGTCTGGGAAGTCCTGTATGACCGAGATCATGTCCGTGAGTCAGGCAGCAAACATGGCTACTGACTCCTGGGAGGCCTGTCACATCCTGTAGAGGTCACAGATATGGGAATCATGATCCCTGGACACCTTGTACAGCTTGTCCAAGTGGGACAAGACACTGTCTATGGTCTTCTCCTTCCTCATACGGGTAGCTCCTTGCAATCTTATCATGGAGTTGAGCATCTGGGTCCAAATGAACATTTCCTTGAATCCCTTGTCCATGTAGGACTTCACAATGTCCCACCAAATTAGGTACTCCATCAGCTTGCAATCCGGGGTTAACGGTCCCAATTTAATGGTCCCAATCTGGTTACCACTCAGGCTACTATGATGATGTCATCCACTCTGGTGGCTCCCTGCACTACTGCGCTTATGGAGGAGGCTCCCAAGATGGACAACAGATCCAAGTCACTTCCATCCCCTCCCCAACCTGGTGAAGGAGGGGGTGAAGGGGAGGGCTGGTGCCAGTGTCTGGCCTCAACCCTCGTCCTCTGGGACCTCCGGGCTGGGCCTGGGTTGTCATCCTCAACAGCCCAGGGGTCATGTGGAGGCCTGGCAGGGACCGCCTGCACTTCCTTCAGACCCTTAGCTGTGGAGGATTTCTTCCTTGGGGCGGGAGGAAGCCAATCCAGTTCTCCCATAGCCCTGTCCAATTCTCCCAACTGAGCTTCGGCAAAGTCTGGGACATCAGCTCCCACCAGGGCATCCTCCTCATTTGAGTCGGGTTCATCCCAGTGTGGCCCTGGGGAACCCGGGGCTCAACACAAGTTACAGAAGTCCCAATATAGGAGTCTGCTCCTGGTATATCTTGTCATATGATCCTCTGTTACCCGCTCCTGGGTGGTCTTCCTATATTGCTTGGCTTTGTCTCAGGCTTGTTTCAGAACTCGGGCAACCTGTTGACGGGCCACTATCACAGATATCTGGATGGCATTGAGCTGGATGCCATGTCTAATCCAGTGTCTAAACCCTATGCTCAACCTTGTGGAGACCTCCATGGCCTCCTATGGGTGTAGCCCTTCACCTCAGCCTCCTCCCGAAGAACAGGACAGCCATCCATTCATTGAGTAAGACGATCTCATAGATCTCTGGGATCTCAGCTCGCAGCAAATCTCCCAGCACCTCAGCTGTCCAGAGGTGTCAACTTGGGGGGCAAAACTCCCCATCAGCCAACAGCTCAGGCACGCACAGCCAGATGGCATAACAGTTCTTTGTTAGGCCCATCAGGGGAATCCTCTGGGGTTCCGGTGGATTCTGCACTGGGCCTACCTCTGGCTGGACTCCAGAAGCTCCACTGCTTTCTGGGTTCTTAAGCATCTCTTTAGGTGGTTCTACCACCTTTTCTTCAAGGTTTTCACCAGTGGTGGTCTTGTCATCACTGGGGCCATGGTCCTCCATGTCCTTATCCACAGAAGAACCGTCGGTATTCATATTGCTACTTCGGCTGCCAATAGTTGTGTTGGGTTTGTAAAGGTGCTATGGCCAAGTAAAATGAAATTTAACATGGGTATGTACAATCACTCCACCAGACACAGTCAACAGATGTCCTCAGCTTAGCCACCTATGAGTGACTCCATCTCCTTTATCAAGACACCCTTAGGATGTCAAACTACCGCCCTCATTCAGATGCCGAACATTTATGGTGCAGGTCATGGTCTGCGGTGACCATGAGCTGCTTGTGGATCACAAGTCCGGATAGTACTTCCAACCTACTCAGCATCGGGCCCACCCAGGGATGCCAAGTTTTATCACCAGTATCTCGCACTATGTTTGGCTAGGCCTGTAGATAAAGTGGTGGACGGGATCCGCAAATCCCCATGCCACATCGTCCATTCAGAGTTATCAAGCAAGGCTTGTAATCCCATATGAATCAACCTACTTTGAGGCTTTACCAGTGTTCAACATGGCAGTTGACACTAAGAATGCTTAAACTAAAAGATCTCCGGGTCCTTAAGGGACTCAGGGTCACACGGGGTGCTACGGGTTTAAAAGATAACAAGTGGGTTACAATTGAAACGTCCCTATTGAGACAGTGATCTGGGGTCAAGGTGCAAGATGTTAGATGTTAACCCTTTGAGCGGTCAAGACTGACTGCCCACGAGCCTATGTATGTACCACTTAAATAGCATTGGGAACGGAGCTAAATGACGTAGGTGTCATGATGTCATCCCCGAAATGTTCCATCATGACATCATGGGAGCGGCACATGCGCACTGCTTACATGCCCCTACACTGGCCTAAGGATTACTATCCAGGGTTCCATAGGTCCGGATGGGGTCCGGATTGTGCAAAATTTTGCGTAATTCCTCCCGTTACCAGGCCTGCCGGGCCCCGGAGACATATACGAACTTAAGCACCGTGACATATATATGACAGTGTTAATTGTGGTAAGATTTGATTAGACAACTCATTGGTAGGTTGAAAAATAGATCTTCGACCAGGTCACATCGGGTCTATTTTTCAATCTACAAACTCGTGGTCTAATTAAACTTCCCACTCAACAGTCATACGTTTTGTTAATGTTATAAGTTGCTTGTAGTGTGTACATTACATTTTGTCGGATGCAACACCACCGCCCGTGGATCGCGGGCTTTTACACTGGGAATCTCGTAAAACTAGTTATTACCGGATTTTAACCGGATATTTATTTAAACACATTTGGATATACCAGCAATAATAAAGTGGTTAAAATGTCTGAGCCAGTTTATTGAGTATTGAGCATTGAGTTCAGAGTACGATGCGCGGAAAGACGTACGACACGTTTTCATGTTTAGTTTTAAGAATTTTCACTAGGTATCACAGAAAACAGAAATATCCAAGATGGCTGACCATCCAGGAAAAAGTGTACATCCTGCCCTCAAACCTGCAAAGGCTCTTTTA
>JBCAUI010536061.1:0-11059 GCA_038406195.1 Haplosyllis anthogorgicola
TTGTAATTTTTTCATGTTTTAATAACTATTTGCATTTTAGTTACTATTTGCGTTTTAATGACTATTTGCGAAGTGGGTGGTTCGGCCTTTGATTGGAAGGCATTCTTGTATAACGTGATATTGGCAAATAAGTCAAACGGTGACTTTGAACTTGACTTTCGTGTACTTACGATGCAGCACCGTACCAACCAATAATATGGTAGGTCAAGTTGTTCAAAGGTTACAGACACACCGACACAACTGAAAACACTACCTTCCCTAATTCGTGGCCAGTAAAAACATCATACACCTCAGTTTTGATAACTATAAAATACAAACTGAACGCAATCTGGGTTTCTCTTGATTAATGTGTGTATTAACCTGCAGTGAACAACAGTCGGGCCTCGGTACTCATCCATGTCAGGTCTGACGTGTAGCAGGAAGCGCAGTAAAACAGATGGATCATCTGGAGTTCCGTGCTCAGGCCAGCATGACAACCAGTAGTGCTGTATCTCACGACAAAGGTTTCGCTGTAAACAGTAGAGTTATTGCACAATTTCCCTAATTCCACTCAAAGCTTCCCAGTTTGTCAAAGAATTGGACAATTTTTAAGGTTTTCAAGACCACATAGCGGAATCTTATTTGGACACACGACTAATGAAAATGTAAAAATATTGATGAGCATTTGCCCATATCTCTTCCATTTCAGAACAATTGAAATACCAAGCCGTGTTGTTGTTGGACTGCAATAAACAAAGCGTGAAATTTCCTTGTTCCCAAAAATTTTATGCACACATTTGTTGATACGTTGGGATATCAAACTGACCCGAGAGTCACTGCGTATATGCAATGCCGGAAGTGTATTGATGTCGCTGTTGTACATTGTTACCACTACTTAAAAAAATCGACGCATTTTCCCCCTCATATAAATTATTGGGACATTTTCAAAAACAGAAGTGTTGGCAGTTTCTCAAAAGTCATTCACTGTGAAACACCATTTCACGTAAAACAATTGGGCGTCATTTGGGACCCCCTACTTTCATTAGTCGGGGGACACTTTCATATTTTGTTGTAGCAGCAACAATGTGTACTTATATACTTCTAATTTGAGACATTCCATTGTTTTTCTATTGTTGCGTCCATCGTTAATTGATAGGTAACAAAGCAACAGCTACTTTCAATTCCGTACTACTTACATCTAAATGTTTTAATATCATGGTCGACTGTATCCAGTTTTGGGTTACTTCTCTTCTTTGTAAAATTATCTCGTAATCTCCATAGATCCTTACTTTGTCTGCACCATCTGTGTTCGGCCAGTATTCAGCACATTTGCTCTAAATATTTGTACATACCCTGAAGTGACTGATACCCTGAAGTGACTGGTTACTAAAAATTCCATTTTAATTCTAATTTTGAAACACTAGATCTTTGATAGGAGGATAACCCATTTGTTTTTAAATTTAATGATACTCATAAACTAAGAGTTCGGTGTAAGAGCGTCGATTTTTGTTTGGCCACAGTATGTTACAATGTGTGATTTGTCTAATGCGCAGATTGTACTGCAATGGGCATTATGCGTTTCTCAACAGTACATACTTCTTTTAAAGAAACTTCATTAACAGAAATGAGTGGTTAGTCGGACACCATTTCTGAGAGAAACTTTTAAATGTACTCACCAATCCCTGTTCCTCCAGATCAGTCAACATGATAATGACCCTGCTTTGTTGCTCCCAAACCATTCTCCAGAAATCACCCCGCGTAAACTCTAACGGGGCCTGTGTTGCAACATAATTCTGCGGCTGTCCCATGTAACCCTGGTAAAATTACCCCCCAAAAAATTGGTCAGACGTAAGCTAGGTTAGTTTGATATCCATGCCAGTATTTATTTCTCCAAATGTCCCCCCTCCAAAGAGTGCATGCGATAATGGTGGAAGATTTATTTTAGTAAATCACGGTCAGTTCAATGTCTTTTTTTACGGGAATACACAACAGTCTTCGTCCGCGGACCAATTTAGAAAAACTCGCTGAATTTATTTGGCGCGAAATATCAGATAATACAAAAATTACAATTAATAAATGAACCACAAGGATGTTACCCTTATGAAGTTTGCATTGATGTACTCTGAATGTTCGTCACCTTCAAGTTTCGACAGAGGAACTCGCGTTGACGGAACTAATGGGAGATCACGAAAAGTATGTACTAAATATATAAAAATGGTTTCGTGTGTTTTCAATCGAAATCGATGCCATCGTTAGAGGTAATTTATGCCTTAAGACTGTATTACTTGATTGCGACATATTACTTTTCATAGGTAAGCTAAGAAAACTTACACGGTATAACGTTGGCATATCTGTTTTTATCTTCTGCTCCAACGGGAACTTCTGATAATTTAGGCATTACGTTAGGCAGCATCTATAATGTTAGAAGTAAAATAAATATATGTTCAATTAAGAGTGCGGGTTGTTACAGTCAAGAAGCAAACGACAAATACTAGTTTCTCCGGGAAAAGTTGGGTTAAGTTCCATTTAGCTAAGAAACGAATAGTTCAAGCCGTGTTTATTTTGCAGTCTGCTTCCCATCTATTGATATCCCTTGAAATTACCAAAAATTCGTCTTCAATAGTCTCTGGTTCTTCTAACATTTCCTCAATTCCTATTGCATCCAAAGGATTTGACGAGAAGTCCTGCATAGAAAAGTAAAAATTGTCTAAAACGTTTGCAATTTTAGCGGTATGTTAAGTGTTAATTTTTTTGTACTTGAAACACCGGAGTTATCATCAGTTCAGACATCAATTGTGGTTTACAATCTTTAACTTCCCAGCGGGCATCTCACCAAACCTTGGTGTGAGCCATCACCTTCAGGTGATGAGGGGCGACCTACATCCCAATCAGATCCTGCCAACATTCGCTGGTACCATTTTTTGCAACTTTGGTATGTTGGGGCTAGTTTTGCGATGACTCGTCCCCTTGTCACTATCAGGTTTTTTTACAACAGCACTAAGTCTCGAACCAGCGACATTTTGGTTGCTGGACTGACGCGTTAGACCGCTCGGCCAACCTGACAAGTGCAAAGTGCTGTTTGGTCACTTATTTCCACCCGTTCCAAAAGTAATCCTAAAATTCTTCTTTAGACATGCATAGTAAGTACCTCATGTTTTGGAAAAATACTTATTTGAAATTTAACACAAGTATAAACGTGCATGCATGTGTTCAGACGACCCAATTTTATTCACTGGCATGCAGTTTCTGGCGATTTTAATAGAGAATCTAGGTACACCCTCCGTACGAGAAATCTCGGATCCGACAATAATTACCTTATTCGGGTCTCCTATGTGTAACGCAGGGTTATAGTATGCAAAACTCGGTTTGCTACCCTGTTCAGTGAATGTAGTAACACCAGTAAGTTGTATAGAATCCACAATACTGTGGCACTCCAGTGAAGGTCTGCTTCCATCATAAACATGTCTCATCTTCTTCATCCCCATGCGGCGTCGGCACACCATCTGTAATCGTTACCCGCAGATTGTTACCTTGCATATCCATCAAAGGGTTTCTTAATTGTTTTTGCCTACCTAACTAGGGTAATTTCCCTAATTAGGTTCGTGTATTTACTTTTACTAAAAAAAAACTACTGGGAGTGAACGAAAAATGCTTTCTCCCTTTCTCGTTTCAACAGATCTTCATTATACTATCGTAATTAGTGCATTTGTGACGGCAAATGCGCCGGCATAAAACCGGATTTGTCCCCACATCAAATGGTTTTACTAATTTTTTTTTTACCTTTTACTGTTTTTGATGCGTTTCCTTTTGTAGGCATTGAGAATAATAATGATGCAGGCCTCGACCTTAACGAAAGTTTGTGTCCCCCAAGTTGAAGGACAAAATTTCAATGTTGTCTGTCAATTACTCATTTACATCAGTCGCAGTAAAGGTTTCATTTTAAAAGTCATAATTTTTGCCCGTCTTTTTGACGGACACTTTTTGGAAGTAGTCCATCACTTTGAAAATTTATCCGTTTTGGCGGAAAGACGCACATTAAGCTCGAGGCCTGATGACGATTGTGAAATAATCGATTCAAATGTTGGGACTTACCAGCCGGAGAATTACGAATATCAGAATAATGACCGCTGCAATCGAAGCTACAACAGCTAAAGCTACCAGGCCTCCAGACAACTCTTTCTCATCCGCAGGCGGACCACTCTTCTTCTCTCCCAACGCAGCCTCTTTCTCCGTTACACCATGTACTTTAAAAGCTACAATCTGTTGCAATAGAATTACTTTCTCGTTCTACAGCCTTCTCAACCTGACTTTTTTTTAAATTAAGAATCCATGGAATTTCATGCAATAAGTATGAAGTATCAGGAGCGTTGCAAAACTCCAAATACAATCGTCATTGATGTACATGATAGATGTACGATTTTGTTGCACATCGATACAAGTTTTCGTTTCAGCAAAGTACATTTTAGATGCTTGATATGTACCCCTAACTCGTAGATGCTTGATATGTACCCCTAATTCGTTATTTTGTCCCTTTTCATACTGATTTCGGGGATTGCTTTTCTATTTAATCACTGTGGTTACGTTTGGGAACATAGGAATTTCCCACACGGATACTCATGCTATTGACGTTTGAAAGCACAGCGAAACTGACAGAATTTCTATCCTCCGCTATTAGCCACGGTACGCAATCGTTACGCCGTTTATTAAAATGGTACATCATATTTCATGCAATCCGTCTTCTCGATATTACTCTAAAAATACAGACTAGTCATGAAAGAAAGATGGTCCATACGCGACTCAATAACACCGCGAGACAGAACTACCAAATATCTCGTACCTCTTTTCCGTTTCATGTAATTTCATCCCAATTATTTTGGTACTGTTTTGTAATGTTAGCACGAAATAACATGAAATAGATAGGGGTTGCAAAGTTTTCAACGGTTCTGTCTCAGTGTTGCTTGACGAGTTATGCATCGGCTACCTTTCTTTCATGATAAATCCACATTTCAAGAGTCATACCCTGTTAATGTCAATAATTTTATTGAAGACTTACCTTTCCAACAAATGTAGTTCCTGAGGTATCGACATCTGAATCTGCAATCAAATCAGCTAGTTTCTCCGTCACTTCCATGTCGTACTTTCCCCTTGGATCGACCAAGAAGAAGTTAACTGTGATCTCTGCGTCTCTCTTGAATTTTCCAGAATCCATATCAGGCATACATTTCGATTCCTCTCGAACAACAACGGTATATTGGTAGGCCTTTTCACCCAACTTGGTTTCCAGTACCCTAAGTATGATGGAAAAGAAATCATGGAGCTGGGAGCATAGTTCCGTCATTGTCATTCTCAGTTTGGCACTTATGTACACAGGCGGAGTCTGATTGTCTACTTCATTTTTCGATGTTGTTCTTTCCGTTGTATATTTCTTCTTTGGTGTCGGAGTGTCCGGTTTAGCTGGATACTTGGTTGGCTCAGTTGGTTTGATGTATATTTTCGTCGTGGTCGTCGGTGGAGCTCGCGACGGTACAGCTGTGATATTTTTCGTTTCTTTCGTTTTCATTCCAACTGTTGTCGCTGGAGTCGGAGTTTTTCCGGCAGTGGTCGTTACAACTGGTTCCAAATTAATCACCGTAAAATTTTTCATGGGTTTTTGGGTTTGTTCGGGCATCATTATTGTTGCTGCGTCCGTAGTTACATTTGCGAAATACGTGCTTGTTGACAGTGTTGAATTATCAATTGCAGTCTTTGTACTCTCCATTCCTGGAATAGCGTCTGGGCCCATGGATTCTGTTGTTTGAGTGACGTTCGTAACACTATCAATTTCAGCGGTCAAAGATACATTATTCGCAGTGGCATCTCTTGTGTTGGAAATGTTGATACCAATATCAGGTAAAGAAGAATGTGTTGTGTTTGTCTCTTCTGAAGCTCTATATTCGGTTGCAGAAGCTAAGGAGTTTGTGGAATCATCTGGCAGTGATGCCGCATCGTCTACCAATGCTGTCGCGACCGATGTATCTGTCAAGTCAGAAGATATTGTCACCACTTCCTGCCTTGAGCTAACCAATTGTTGATCACTTACCGTTTGCAAGCTTTCAGGCATTTCACTTGTGTTAACTGAGGCCGGGGAGACCAAAGAAGCTGCAGCAAACACAGTTTCCGAACTTGGTTTTGCCGTTTTGGTCCACATGAAACTGCGACCTTCCAAATGTCCAGTGTCGAGTAAAACGGAGCTTTCACTCGCAATAACTGATGACTGCGTCCATGATGATATTGAAGCTGAGATCAACAGACCACTTGGAACCAATGGAGGTTCATTTTGTGATTGGAATGGTAAAACATCGGAAGTTGTATGCATGGAATACGTCTGTGTCGACATTGAAGGCGACAGGTCTTGGTAATATGACAGTTCACTACCTTGCAGTTCATCTAGTGATTGGAATAGCAGCTGTTCTACATAACTTGAATCTAACTGCAAATAACTATCACTGTTTCGTTCAGTCAACTCCGAAAGAAACGAAGGATTGTGTGATTCTACGGTATCTGTGAAAACTGAATGTTCAAATGGTGAGGATGAGGCAATGTTTGTGTTGACAGAGGTGAGCATTACGTAAGGCCCTTCCTTACTGTCGAGGGTAATGCCGTCGAATGAGGAATCATCCTCTATAACAGTTGGTACAATTGTCGCAGTTACTGTGTCGAACGCACCTTCTACTAAAACAGTAAAAGACATTTCTAATCCTAAAGTATGACGATTGAAGTTTACCGTTTTATGTAAAAGTGATCATTACCACTAAAATCTACAGAAAAAGGTTCCGAGAGCCGTTGTTGTGACTAACCTGAACGTAATGGAGGCGATATGTAATCAGTGTTGACTTGACCTACTGTCACGTAAGTTTCTCTTATCACTTCAGATTGGTTATTTACTGCCGATACGTCCACATGGCACATCGCAATCACGCATGCTTTGTAATAAAATAAAAACGAATTTCGATTGACGACAAAAGCTTCAGAGTTGGTGTCTGACTTGGCATACATTTCCAAATTAATAGGCAATTTTAAAGTTTAATCTTTTGCGACACTTATGTTAAGCGCGACGATATTCAGACTCCAGGCTCGGCTCTAATTTGCTAACTGCTAAACTCGGTATGGTATGGTGATGCATATTCATAATATCTAGGTCAAGTTTGAGTATCAAGGTCACTGGATAAAGTTCAAGGTCACAGCAGGAAAAAATAGGTGCAGATGGACCTGGGCTCATTTGGCATTATCAAAATAACTAAGACAATCTAAGTCACAATAACACATGTATACAAATAGTGTTTCAGATGAAATCAAACAAATATGGGTGCCAAACGAAATATATGTGGCATCAATATACTTTTTCCAAGAAATAAAGAGGGTACCTTGGTGCATAAGACTGTCAAATATGAAATTTCTTCCATCAAATGCATGTCCAGGAGCAAGGATCAAAGGAAAATACAAATATGGCTGCCAATTTGAGAATAATGGTCACAGCAACATAATATTTGCTGGGCATTCATGGGGGGTATAGGTGCATATGTGTGTAAAAATATGAAGTCTCTATGATTAATAGTGTGCTCAAGATGAGTGTGCACAAACACTGATGATGACAACAATGACAACAACGAGACAATGAGCAGAGCACATTGCAAACCTGGCCTCCATAGTTGGTTGAAAGAAATTTTTTCCCAATGGGGGGGGTTGAAAGAAATTTTTTCCCCGATGGGGGGGCTTGAAAGAATTTTTTTCCCAATGGGGGAGGGTTTAAAGAAATTTTTTCCCGATAGGGGGGGTTGAAAGAAACCCCCCCAATATACCAAATTACCAATATACATTTCACGTAACAGAACTCGGCTATCGCCAAAGGAACCCGGCCACCTACCAGTAGGTCGGGTTAATAACAGATAGCCTTCAAGTTAATTCTATATTTAGCATAATTCCGTCAAGGGGTGCCGAAAGTAAAAAGTATAACATGTAATATATCTCTTTGGTTATGGACATGCCTAAGAGATTTTATTCAATATTATTAAAATTTAAAAATTTTAAAGCATTTTGATCACCGTGTCGATATGTGCGTGTTTGTACGTGTGCGTGTAGCTTTGTGCGTGAAGTAAAGATAAACTCCACAGAAACATGTCGAACAGTATTACGTCAGTACGATTCAAGTCAGGGACATGGAGTGGATTTGAGGTATTCATTTGGAGCAATGCCAAGACTACTTGCTCGTTGTTTTATATACCTGTTACAGTATTGCGTATATTAATGTTGAGAAAACATCAAACAGCGTTAAAAAGCAGCAGCCTTCATGGTTGACTGGGCAGCACTCAAATGTTGAGCAATAATCTGTCATTTAAATCTTTACGTTTATCCATTGATTTCTGATTTGAATTCACTTAACAGTAATTGATTCATTATTGGCCCGGACTCCATACCTTCGTGTCTATCGCAAAATCACAAAGTGGCATTAGTGGATTTAATGGGTTATTAATCATATTAACTTTAGCAAGACACGTACTTAGTGTGTGTATGTATACTTATTCAGGCGCAATGCATTTATAATAACATGACACATGAAATTACATGACTAATGAGTTATGTGACCGAATGAATAATGAGTTATGTGATCGAATAGAAGTGATCGAAAGACAACCTAGTAAAATGGTCAAAAGTTGGGTGTAGTACTCATGTTTTAGAGAAGGTCTCAGTCCCTTTTCCGTGACCGCAAACAACCATTTAGGGAGCTACTGGTGCCGCAGTTTTGGACTTGGGATGACTCATCACCTATCAATTTAAAGGCCAGCTGTCTTTGGCGAAACCGGGATCTCTCACTTGCCAGACGAGAATGATCCCTTGAGCCACTCCATAAGTTAACCCTTTCGATACAATAGGTGTTGCTGCAACACCCGTTGCCAAATTTGACCCCCTCCCTACTTTGGAAGCTCATAACTCAGCAGGAAATGGGTTTACAGGCCTAAAACCAGGTGCATTCAATTTGAATTTTGGGGAAAATTGAGATGTTTTTTCGCTGGCCTTCTGCACCCCCCCCCCCCATTAGGGGAGATTATCTGAGTAGAGCTCAGATAATCTTGTATAAAAAAATTGTCAATTTTTCGTTTTCCTTATTTGGTTACTTTTATGCATGACTGGTGCCCAGTTCTAGTACCCAATTTTAGAGGTACAGTTGGCTGTAAAATCTGGCAGTTGCCAGACTTCAGCATTGCTTCTATGATTTTTCTGAGTTACTCAAAAGACCAATTTTAACCAAAAATTGAACTTAATATTTTGGTGATTAACAGTGCTGTACCTCCTTAAGTATTACCAGTGGTCAGTAAAGTGCACCATAGAGAAGGCCAATCATCCCTCTCTATCATGAACTTTTAACATTTTTGTAAAAAGCCAATTGAAAGCAGTTGAGAGGGTTTGAGTGACACTACTGTCAGGTAGTATCCAAAAGCCACCATTTCTAGCTCATGTGGTGGTATCGAAAGGGTTAACGGTGATTGTGATATTGTGGCTGTGTGAAAATGAATTACCTATGTGTATGTGTGCTTCTGTCGTCAGAAACATTAAGAGCACTTGTAATTAGTGTTGGAACAGAAAAATTGGATATCTTTTCGAATTAGGTATCGAAAGAGAAAACCGATAACCGGTATTGAAGGTATTTCACCACACCTGGGAGACAGTTATCACCTTTGCTATGTTCGTTTAACTTTTCCCATATTTTAGTTTAAAACATACTTTTGGCCTTGGATGTCAAAACTATTGTGTCAACAACCCTTACCAGCTGCATCGTAACTGATTTTACCAATTTACAAGCTATGTCACAAAATTAGGTGCAAAAAATAATAGAAATGTTGTGTTTTTGTGTAGCTCTTATTCACACTTGTAAGTTTCGATAGATACCGATTATTTGTTGTTTTAAAGAACCGATAACCGGTATTGAACCTGACCTATCGATTACAACACTACTTGTAAGAGATAAAGCACATTACTTTATGTCAGATAACCTAGTTAGAAACATATCTTTTGTATGTTGTTTATCATTGTTTTGAATTATTAAGGGAATATGATCAGGGCTATCAGGTAAAATAGCTAAAATATGTACAACTTAGACCGTATGAAGACCAAATTACTTATTACAGAAACTAAAGGTAAGTTAATCCACTACATAAGTTCACACGACATCGGAAAAATCGGAAATTTGGACTCTTAAAGTCAGCAAAATTTAAGTTTCGGTATAAAGTCCGTTTATACTTAATGTAGCATCTTGTTATCACGATGTTGTAAATGAGCACGCAAATATGAGTACATTAAGTGTTATGAATGACACAAATAAATTTTTATAGGTAATATATGGTCCGACAATATATGGTTTCGAACAAAACATAACGTGTTATCATATTTTGTCTTTGCACAGAACAACAAAGACCCAAAAGATAGAGTTCGATCAATGTTATGTCAAACACTGTATCATTTAATTCTCTATTAAATAAACTGGAATAACTACACATAGCCGACTGATTGCCTGGCATGTTCTGCAGGTTATGCCAGTAAAGGTAACTGGGGAATCATTGGGAAGTGATCAGAATTCAGAAAGGAATAGTATAAAATCAAAGAGGAATGTTCTAGTGAAGTATTTATATTGAGTATTGAGTATTTTATAGTATTGAGCTCCAGAGGTTTTCTCTGAATTTTTGCACTATGTGCCTGCTCAGAATTTAAATGAAATGAAGTCCACATGAAAATTGTTAACCTGTGACTTGTAACAATAACAATGATGACATTTTTAAACAAAAGGGAATTACCTCTATTTGCATAGTTGTCAAGGATTTCTTTTCAATTTACTTCGATTTCATACTGTGCCTTCCATTTTTCTCAAAATGCCAACACCCATGTACAGTTCATAAGGATACGTCCTTTAATTAGAATATTTTGAGTTCAGGGGATTAGTTTACAGATTTTCCAACTGATGTCAGGCTAACTTGTTATGCTGTGCAATGCATGAATGGATGCAGACAATAACATCAAAACTGAAATCATGGACCAGTGCTCTGACTTG
>JBCAUI010536072.1:0-11058 GCA_038406195.1 Haplosyllis anthogorgicola
AATGGAAGTAAAGCATGCTGGAAATCTACATTATTGGTTCAATGGAAACATGAAGGATGCAATGTGAAATTAGAATGAGTTCCTTTAAATGGGATGTAAAAATTGGGGGGGGGGGCAATTCTTCACATATTTGTCAATTTTTACCATACAAAGAAAATCTGATGATGAATCAGACAAATGATCGACTTTAGTGGTTCAATGTCGTTATGATCAATGGCAGTCTTAGGCCTCTACTTTAGTGTGGGGTGCTCCGGAGCCATGGCCGGGGAGCGCGGGGCGCTCCCGAGACAGCACGCTCCCTATCTTAATACAACGTAACTCGGGAATTTCTCGACTGGTCGCGGAGGACACGAATCCTGCGCTTAGTAATAAAATAATTAGATGACTTGACCTTTCGTGAAATTTCTCTAGACCACTCGTTTTATTTGTTGGTTAACGTTTCAATGTACGAAATTTTTGACACAGGCGATCAGAGAAAAGAAATAAATGAAAATTGACTTTGCTACATATTTTTTTGTATTTTACTTTAAAATTCACAAAATCAACACATAACTTTCCAACGATGTCCGATGAGGTGGCGGAAAGTTGAAATTATTTGTTATTTTGGGACTTGATTAAATTGTTCTGTTTTTGACAACTTTTTATTTTTGGGAGCGGCAGGATGGCCCACTGTCCCGATAAAGTTTGCCGCGGAAAAGCCATTTAAACTTTAAATTTGGTGTTTTTATTCAGACATCTCAATTGCAGGACTCGCGGCATGGAATGATTAATTACAAATTCTCCGCGACAGATGTTTAACAAAATATGGTAGTCCATGCATGGCTGCCTGAAACTCATTCGTGCATGCCCAAAGGCGCCAAAACACATGCCTTTTTATCTGCAAGAGTGTAACGAATCACTTCGCCGAAATTTGTTTATTTTGTGTGTTTTAATACTAAATAAATCTCGTACTTTTAGCTATTTCAAATTAATGTGTTTAAAATGATACTAAATTACAATCGTGAGCCTTTGCATCGGTGTTAAATGGCGCAGTGATTCGATACTCTGTTTAAGGTAAATTAATTGCACGGTCTTCGTTTAACCCACAAAAAAGCTTACCCTCCAGTGTACGAATGAAAACTGCAGATATATTATGTGTGTATATTCCTCTCGTATCCGAGTATTAGTATTTCTTTTCTGTATTGTCTGAGAGAGCTTAATGTGACAATTCCTGCAATGCTTTTCTCTGATACAAAATGTTATGCCTTGAACTATTTTGCGTATCATCCACCTAATGAAAATGCTACATCCTATGACGCGGGGATGCCGAGTTGAGCATCTGTCAAACATAAATATTCATGAGACTGAAGGGGATGAGGAATGAATGGTTTTTTTCAGCGCCAAATGGTATAAAATAAAGACGTTAACACTGCATTCGGTGCTGATAATCTAGCGGTGTTGAATTCCAATTGGACATTGTATTGTATTTGCCAACGTATCACGGCAAATTTCCGCAACATTTTTTCAAACTGCAAATGCGCCTAAATTTAGTTGTTTCTATTATTTGCACACCAGAAGAGCTTGTTTGGAAACGATGCAGTATATTTGTCTGTCAAATGACAGAGTATGTGGTCTTCAGCCTAAAAAAACCCACAGAATCCAAAAACGAGGTTCATCCCACACATTCCACTTTCCTACACCAAGAAGTAACACCAAGAAATAGTTCTGTTACCATGATGTTACTTTGGTAATATTGTGACGTCATTCGACAGACACACGACGTTACTTTTGACGTAACGGCTCTAGTTTTTAATTTCTGAAAAGGCATTGTCAAAGTAACAAAAAAATAGAAACGGGAACAAATTCTTTGAAAGAGTGTTTAACACAACGTTGACAAATTAAAAAAGAAACATGGATACAGTGGTATTATTTATTTTATTCAATTTGCCCTGTAATGTACAGTATTCAATTTTAATTTAAGGTCAGTATTACTTTTGTTATGACATAAATTAAGAAAATGACAAGAAGATCTTGCAGTTATGAGACGTCAATATCCAAAGACGTTGAATAAAGAAGATAGGATTTCAGAAGAGATGGCAAAGGCAGTTTATCTACTTCAATAAACAGATTGCTATCTGGATGCAGTTTAAGAATATGGAACCTAATGGACTCTCTGCATTTGTGTTTTAGTCTTAAGTAATCTTCTTGTATCATGTATCGTGCAAACCTCCAAACTGACTCATGGACACTTGCACCTGCGGCATAGAACAGTTTGAAACAATCCAAGTCCATGCGCAATTTATTGGAAAATAACAAAGATCTAAACAAACCGTCAAAGAATCTAACATTGACAGATGCCTTGTATTGCAGAAGTAACTGCGTGCAGTTTATGTCCCTATTAAAAATAGCAAATGTGAGCGGCATCACTCCAGTTGAGAGTATGCGCTGGTTCACATCAGCTCCTGCTTGCAATAAAAGTTTCACACAGTCATATTTTGATTCTGAATTTGTAACATAATCCTTTATATATCCTTTTACCCGTTTCAGATTCTGTTTTCTAATAGCCATTATTAAGGCACTGAAGCCTTCCTTGTTTATTGCATTAACACGGGCTCCTGCCTCAATCAGGAGCTGAACAGCTGCTGTTTGTCCGTACATGCACGCAATCATAAGCGCACTGTTGCCCAATCTGTTCACTTTATTCACCTTAGCTCCTGATTTAAGTAACAGATCCATGCATTGTGTATTTTTCGTATTGACCGCTTTGGTGAGCGCTGTTTCTTCATATTTATCACCTACATTTAGATTTGCCTTTCTTTCTATTAAGTATTCAACACATTCTGTACTTCCAGAAAAAACTGAAAATATCAGTGCCGTTCTATTTGACGTATCTTTTAGATTCACATCAGCTCCTGCTTCCACAAGGATTTTCACACACTCCGCAGCACCCTTCGCCGCACATTGCATTAGAGGTGTCCCTCCCTTCTTGTAACGGGTGTTTAAATTCGGCGAATTCTGCACAAGTTTTTGCAGTTCACTAGCATCACATTTTGTAGCAGCTTCCAACAGCTTAACTCTGTTCTGTTCATCTCTTTCCTTCTTCGATAATCTTTTTACACCCGCCATATCTTATAAGTTCATTATACTGAACACTATGTTAAAAGATATCACCATGCATTGAGTCACGCTGTGAAATAACCTGAATCTACGTCATGACCGAGAAACCTGACGTTTTACGTAACTTTTTTTCTGACATTCGACGTAACTTTCAACATAAAAAGTTATCTACTACTACTTGTTCACTAAATTCAACAATAAAGAAGAATGCCACTGCGTGTAGTATTTTAAATAGTATTGACTGTACCTGAATAGCATAAACCTCGCAAGAGCAAAACACTAAAACTTTTCAGTTCAAGATTATTTAAACATAATCCAAGTACCAGAATATTCAGATTTATTGCACATAAATTCTGACATTTACTGTTAATATAGTAACAAACTTGCGTAAAAGTAGCAATGCAAAAATTTCGTAACTTTAAATAAAATTTTCGCCTGTGACAAGTAACCTACATATTAACTGAGGCAAATATGCTTTAACTGTGCACACAAAACATGCTGTGCACCGTGTCGGGATTGTATGTTTTTATCGTCCCTCGAGCTTGACTCAACAGCACAATGATGCACCTACGGCCCTTTTTTAATCATTTGGATTACATTGCACGAGAAGAATTTTTAAAGTGCGGCGATCGGAAAAAAATAAATATTGAAGAACTAGGCCCAAACCGTTAAATAAAAAGAGCCTAAACCTGAATACAAACTAGCTCATGCTGTCTGTGTGTGATGGTTTGCTTTTGCCATTTTTGGACCGCTTATATTTCTATGCGTCATCTTTATAAATGAACATGACGTGCGTTGATAGTACAGTCATTAAGTGACCAGTTAACAAGCTTTTGATTTCTCAACGATTTTATTAGAATTTAAGTCTTTTTGTGGCAACTGTCGTAGTCACTTATTCTGGGATCAGCGCACAACAATTTTGAAGCCACTGGCACTCCTGTTTTGCATTTGGGCTTCCTCAGTTTTCCTTGCAAAACCAAGAATTTATTTCAGCCGTTTTAGACATTAACCACAGAACCAATGTGTTGAATAATGCTTAACAAAGATTTGCACAATAGACTAATTTAATTTGTCCACATCAGCAAGTGTCCCAAGTAAAATTTCATGAAAATTGACGCAAAACAATTGCTGAGCGTTACGTTCACTTTATAATCAACCAAATATTACAATTAGCAAATATTCAATGGTCTCTTTTATAAAAGCAT
The DNA here is from genome assembly GCA_038406195.1 of Haplosyllis anthogorgicola. Lineage (NCBI taxonomy): Eukaryota > Metazoa > Annelida > Polychaeta > Phyllodocida > Syllidae > Haplosyllis > Haplosyllis anthogorgicola. Next base: position 4,302 of record JBCAUI010536072.1, read on the forward strand.
TGACCACACTTAATAATTTAATACATGTAATAAAGTAAATATGATTTCAGAACATTGGCCAGTGGTAGCTGATCAATGGTAAGGGTTTTTTTTATTTAATTGTTTGGATTACATTTCCTGCTGCACTTTGAAATCGGGATTTCAAAAAAAAAACCAACTCAAATGGCAGCTGAAACATGTTGCATGGGGCAAAAAACAATTGCCACAGATATGATCTGTCAGAAGTCAATTGGTAAAAATCTTAATTTTGTTGAGATTTACAAACAGTCTAGCTTTTTAGGGGCCAAGTTAAACTTTTATTTTTATTTTTTTTCCCAATCGTCGTACTTTGAAAATCCTGCCAGCGCAATGTAATCCAAATGATTAAAAAAAAAGGCCTAAAATACAGATTGCCATTTGGCCTGCACGAAGTAAATGCTTCCTGATAGGTGTTTTACAAATATACTGCAAACGTGAGACATCCTCCAGCAAATCACTTTGGTTGTGGAAGTCTTCCCTGAATGAAACATTTCGTGGCATTGTTCCTTGCCTCCCACCAGTCGAGCCACAGAGTGTCTACATTTCTAACATCATATTGGCGGATCCAGGATTTCCCGTACGGGGGGGGAGGGGGGCGCCCGGCCCGTAGGGGGGGGGGCCAACCCAATTGTCACCTATTTTCGCCCAAAAATCAAGAAAAACTGCATGAAAATGAAGAAAATTTTGGCCGTGTGGGGGGGGGCCTGCGCCTCCTGCGCACCCCCCCTAGGTCCGCCAATGCATCACATGATGCTACATCGGCATTTCCCTTTATCAACAACATAAAACATTCTAGATCTCTACAAAGACACGCACAAAAAGTGCCGTCTGTCCAAAACGATCTTTCCTGTTCACATCTGCTCCTAATTCTAGGAGGACTCTGAGACATTCCAAATTTGGCTGCAATCTTTTAAGGTATGCTTTCCTTGTACTTTTACCAATTCTTAGTAATTTCTTCTGAGCAACCGCCAACATAACGACGGATTGCTTGTCCGCATTTTGTGTGCTTGTATCAGCTCCAATAGAAGCCAAAAATTTAAAGCAAGCTATGCGTCGATGTATCACTGCAAACATTAACGGAGTGTTCTCTGCATTGCTGGCTATGTTCACTTCAGCTCCTGTATCACACAACAGTTTCACACATTCTTCATTGTCACATAACATAGCTTGGAATAGAACAGTCTCTCCAAATTTATCCCTTGCATTTACATCCGCTCCTGCTTCAAGTAAATATATAATACACTCAACATTTTCACTCTGAACTGCATACATTAGGGGAATCTTCTGATTGTAGTTTTTCAGATTCACATCAGCTCCTGATTTTATGAGAATGTTCACACATTCTGCACTGCCCTTTTCAGCAGCCCTAAATCGCATATTCACATCAAGAGATCTATTTTTCAGCGACTCTCTAAGTTCACCAGGCTCGCAATTGTGTACTACATTTAAAACTTGTATTCTTTGTTGTCTACCTGTTAGTTTCCTCATCATATTTTCTCTGAAAGATGTGCTGTTGGTCGCCATTTTATCAGTTATTTACCAGAAGTATGTTTAGTACAAATGCCTCACACAATGACGCAAATGGAAATTAAATGTATGACTCAGATGTACATGTAATTGAGATGTTTTGAGTGGTACATGAATGTCCTGAAACCTAAGCCGTTAACATAGTTTTAGTCGCCGTCAACTGCTGGAAGTATCCCATATGAGCGAAGAATGGATACTGTTTAAAATCCCCTTTCGATGTTATGCGCTGTAGCAATGGCAGCAATGGAGCCAGGTGATTGTGCAAGAGCGATGACTCATCAATCACAAATATCAATGAAAACATTCTGCCCGCTGGTTAGCAAGTCACCGTATTTAGCCGAATTTGGCCACCCTCTCCCACTGAAGCTCTCTCCAATTTATTGAGAAAGTTGGGGGTTTTTTTTCCTTTTCTATATAAATTGGCACTAATTGTCAATAATATAAGTTAATAACATGTCATGGCTTTGCTTTTTTCCTGCTGCAAACAGCAGTTTCTCATATTCTGCATCTGCAGTAAGCGTTTCATACCATGGAACCCACGGCAAATATACTTGCGAAGTAAGTCACATCGGCATTAGCTTTGATCAGTAATTTTACACACTCCACATTTTTATCAAGTCATGCGCAGAAAAGTGCCGTCTGTCTATGGGGATCCTCAATGTTCACGTCAGCTCCTGATTCCAGTAAGAGTTAGACACATTCAACATCTGCCTCTGGCTTTTGCAGTACTTCCTCCTTCCATTTTTAACCATTCTGAGGAACATCTTTTTGGTAATTGCCATCACTAAGGGAGTTTTGCCTTCCAAGTTCTTAGCATTAATATCAGCTTCCACAGAAACCAGAGGCTTAATATATTTAAGGTGACCAAAGATGACTGAAAACATGTGAGGACTGTTATTTGCATTGTTAGTTATGTTAACAACAGCTGATTCACACAAAAGTTTCACACATCCTTCATTGTCACGGGATATAGCTTGGAATAAAGCAGTCTCTCCAAACATATCTTGTGTATTAACATCAGCTTTGGCATCCAGTCAATGTGTAATGCATTCAACATTTCCACTCTGAACTGCACACATCCGAGCACTTTTCTTGACTGAAGTCTCTAAGATTCACATCAGCTCCTGATTTTATCAAAAGATCCACACATTCCGGGCTGCTTTTCTCAACAGACCGAATGAGTGGCGTCATTCCCGCTCGAAATCGCATATTCACGTCAAAAGAACTGTTTTTCAGAACTTCTCTGAGTTCTGTCAGTTCACATCTTTGCACAATATTTAAAAATTCTTTCTTTGACCCCTTCGTCACACATTCTTTGGAAGGCGTTCCCCTACCCGAAAGTCTACGTCCACTCGCCATGTTATTTTATGTACCTGGAACATACAAAGTATAATTACAGTAGAACCGGTCTTAACCGGCACCCTACTTTGTGATGACTAGAATGCCGTAAAAGGCAGTAATGTCGTTCAAGACAGATAACATAAACATGACTAATAAGGACTCATGTTTGGGTAAAACTGCCGTAAAAGCAAAATGTCGCCTAAGGCAGGTGCCGCTCAAGACATGTTCTACTGTATACAATTCAAGGAAACTCACGTGCAAGTTGTAACGTTATGATGATACGTCTTTGGTGTCAGACTTGTTCTGAATAGATCAAACACTGACCGTCTCTCGGGCTCCAAGACAACCGTGTACCGTATTTACCCGAATTGAGGCACCTGGTACCTAGACCAAATTTTGATGGGGTGCCCCTTTTGAAAAATCAAAACACCAAAATATAATTGTCAAAAAACATGAAGTTTATGCAGAAATTGACACATTAAAAAGACGAACCATTTCAAAAGGTTAATCTTTGTGATTGTGACAAAGATTTACCACAAATGAGTCTTAAACAAGCAAACACTTTAGTAATTTTGTCACAGAAAAGAGGGGGGTGCCTCAATTAGAGAGGGTGCCCCAATTCAGGTAAATACTGTATTTGTAAAATCTCAAGAGGTAATATGAGAAATCACGAAAACGTGGTTCTGCTCGCAGGTTATTTCCAGTTATAGTCTACATATATTCAAACATTCTGCCACAAAGAATACCTGGCCGCAAAGCCTTGCTCGCCCTGTTCATTTTTGTACGCTTTGCACTAAGATTCGTTTAAATACAGTAAAATCTGCATTGGGCGGACTAGCCGTTGGGCGATTTACATACTGTTTTTCAATCATCAAAATGATTTTTACTTAGTATTTTGTGCTCTCATTCATGTACTTTTTTCATAAAAAAGGCAAGTCCGCCCAATGCAGATTCTACTGTATTACAGATGCAGTAAAGTTGCAAAGTGTTGTGTGTAATGTTGTGCAAGAGCTCTGACTCATATCCGCATTGCAAAATGCCAGAAAAAAACATTCGGCTGCCCATGCATGACAAATCAATATCTGAGGAGGAACTTCAGAGAAATCTGCAATCGGCGAACTCTCCATTTTTCATAAGAACTGGTACATGGATGACAGGTTCGCCCAATGAAGTACGAAATACTCAGTAAAGATCCATTTGGTGGTTAAAAATTGGTACGTGGATAACAGTAGTTCGTCTAATGGCTAGTACGCCCAATGCAGATTTTACATGTAGTCTATTTATTGGCGTTTTTAGTGTGGGTATTCTCGGGTTTAGGTGAACAGTCCGAGATTTCTTTTTTATTCGGAATTCAAAAAAGAATGTTACTTATGCAATGTAAGCAAACTGAATTTTACTTCAACCTGATTCCGAGAATACTGATGATTTTACAACCACATGAGGTAATACAGTAGAATCTTCATCGGGCGAACTGCCCATAATTCATTGAAAAAAGTGTATGTGGATGACAGTAGGTTCGCCCAATATAGAAAACAAAATACTAAATAAAAATCATTTTGGTGATTGGCAAACAGTACGCGGATGACAGTACACTCCTCCCCGGATATATCGATATCGCTTATATCGATATCCCGCTTATGTCGATACTTTTTTTCCGCACCAAATTAATAGACCCTCATGTTAATTGTTCTCCTTGTATCGAAATCCCGCTTATATCGATGCTATTTTCCCGCACCAAAAATATCGATATATCCGGGGAGGAGTGTAGTTCGCTCAATGCCTGGTACGGCGAACTCTCAATGTCCAATGCTGAGTTTACTGTACTTTCATACTGTTTCGCACTTGTCCGTCATTTATGATTTTGAAAGTTACTTGTTGGTTCTGGGTAATGAATAATATAAATTATTACTTGTTTAACTTTTTTATTTTTAAAACATGTTATACAGCAGATATGATTTTAGCGCACTGGGCAGTGGTAGCTGATCAACAATAACCACTAGATTACGGTTTCGACTGTTTTTACACGTCATGAGATACCGTCTTATCGATTCTCGACACATAAACCGTAAGCATAACGGCTCGTCTTGTAGTTGGTCATGGAAGTCTTTTCGAAAATATTTGTGTTTCGGTTTTCCAGCTGCATAAAGGAGTTTCTCATATTCATGATCTACGGAGCTACAGTCAGGCCACCGGATACTTACTCGATACCAATCGTAATCACATTCGCTTAATGTTACATCGGCATTAGCCTTAATCAATAATTTTGCACATTCTAGACTTTTATCAAGGCAGGCACAGAAGAGCGCTGTTACTCCATCGCAATCTTTATTGTTCACATCAGATCCTTGTTCCAGCAAGATTTTGATGCACTCAAGACTTGCTCTTCGCTTCTTAAACACCTGCTTCTTTCCACTTTTTATTATTCTCACTAAATTCCTTTTGGCAACTGCCATCATTAGTGGGTTTTTCCCGTCAGAATTCTTTATGTTCACATCGACCTCTTGACAAATCAAAATCTTAAAGTATTCTGTGTGTCCGTAGATTGCTGCAAACATCAGGGGACTGTTATTTGCATTGTTTGTTTTGTTCAGATCTGCTCCTGATTCACACAAAAGTTTCACACATTCTTCATTGCCACAGGATATGGCTTGGAATAGTACAGTCTCTCCAAATTTATCTTGGGTATTTATATCTGCTCCAGCTTCAATAAGACATGTAATGCATTCAATATTTCCACTCTGAACTGCATACATCAGGGCAGTCCTCTGACTGAAGTTTTTCAGATTCACATCAGCTCCTGATTTTATGAGAAGATTCACACATTCTGGGCTACCTTTCTCAACAGCTCGCATTATCGGAGTCATTCCAGCGCGAAAACGAATATTCACATCAAAAGAACTGCTTTTCAGAACTTCCTCGAGTTCAGTCAGCTCACATCTTTGCACGATATTTAAGTGTTCTTTTCTTTGTTGTTTTTCCTGCGGTTCTTTCGTCCTGTATTCTTTGGAAGGAGTGCTCTTTCCTGAAAGCCTGCTGCTGGTCGCCATTTTATCAATTTTTAATCTAGAAACATATAAAATACACTTAAACCTACCGTTACGTAATACGGTAGAACCTGTCTTGAACAACACAACGTATGCTATCCAAACGTGTCGTCGAAAAGGCGGTGTCTCAAACAAGGTTATTTAATTAAACTATTTTGTGAGCAATATAAAACCCGTAAAAGGCATGGTGTCACCTAAAACGGGTATCGTTCAAGACGGTTTTTCTATACTGTAAAATAAACGTACGAAATTTCACACATCAATTGAAACGAAATCCAGAACGCAACGCAAAACGTTACGTCAGCCGCCCGAGAGCCATGTATTTTATGTGACGTTACGTTCTGTTTTCACCAAAATGAAGCAAGTCCATCACTTAGGTGCCTGTTCTAAAGGCACCAATTATTTAATCTCACATTTCTAGCGTTGATAATTTACAAACTCTTAATGACTCTCAATGACGCAGAATGAAAACCACTCACCATGAGACTATACCACGTAAGTTGTAAAGTGAACGGCTGTTAGATTCTGAACAGTTTGCACAAAAATACTTGCGGTAAAGATGTACTGTATGAAGCAATGGACTGATTGTGACTCGGCAAGAGCTGTAATTCAAACATCCGCATTCTAAATGTCAAAAACAGTGTGCTGCCGATAGCTGACAGCGCTGTATAGCGCTTATCACACTTCTGTTTGAATTTCTTGTCGAAAAACAAAGAAGATGCAAAAAATGGCAAAAAGTTAGTCTTGTATCTGACACGGTGACTACTCAGGGTAGAGATGTTTTGCACTTTGTCAGAATTTTGGTGAGTAAGGCCACAAGGTTTGCT
>JBCAUI010536083.1:0-11058 GCA_038406195.1 Haplosyllis anthogorgicola
CCTGTTGACTGCCTGGAGGTCTAGCTAATACTGCCTGAGTAGTGTACCTACTCAAGCTGCTAACATAATGGAAGCTGTTGTTCTCCCCAGCTTACTCTGCAGTACGAGTAGTGGGAGGAGCTTATTTGGAGTATAATAGGTTATAGGCTCCCTCAGGAGTCAAGAAAAAGATTCGTATACATCGTGGCACCATGGAGTTTATTTGCAGTAATTATTCCAATTTAGATATCTGCAAACGCGTTTCTTTGTTGCTTAGGGGTTTGTAATAGTGGCTTTGGCAAATTTGTCAAGTTCAGAAACGTCTTTCTGGCTTCATTGCCTGCAAGCATCACGTTTGTCTTTAAGAAAGAATTCTGATTTCAATCAAGTTTTGTCAATTATGAAATTCATTAGGACCTGGTGGAAAGAGAGCGGATGTGCCGACGCCAGTTACTGGAACAAAAAGACATACACTGGGACACGGCGTCCTTAGCAACACAAGAGTTGCTGTACGTCACTCTACAGTCTCCAAGATGGGATCCCAGACCTCCAATCAAGAGCAAAGAACTGTGGTTCCCAGAATCACGAAGGCTTGTTCATGTGAGTTGAAAACTGACTGCAAAAATACTATTTCAAAGTTCAAACAGAAAAGGATTATTTATTGGTAAAACAAAAACATCTTACAAAAATTTTAGGAGCTGCAATACCAGTCCTGAGCCGATTATTTGAGAATTAATCAGAATCTTCAGCTTCCTAATTTGAGAAATACTTTGAGATTCAACCAATAATTGCTAATTGTGAGAGATATTTTTTACAGGAAAAGACAGTGTCCGAGTTGGCCAACATGTTCATTTGTCACTCCTGCAGATCATGGCCTTCAATTGTGGCACATTTTGACTTGATTTTGCCCACCAGAGGTCAGACTGAACAGCTGGTCTTTTCAGCAGCACTAGAGATGCATCAAAGAATGGGAGAACCCATGTTGGAACTTCAGATTGATATGTTCCCGGTAAATAGGTCTAAAAACTTTTCATGTTAATTTATAGATTGTTCGTGGACTAAAGTCAATTTTGGAGCCACTGGTACCATCTATTTCGGACTTGGGGTGACTCTACCCATGGATTTCAACCATCAGCATCAATATAACACCTTGATGTGGCGAGTTCATGACTTATTGAGACACTGCCCAATGTCTCTACCCTGTCCAGGAATCAAATGCAGGCCACCCGAGAATGAATAAAAATGAACATTTTACTTTCACAAATTGTTACGATTTACAGTTGTTGTGGGATAAATAACATTATCTCGTATCTGTTTTTCAGGAAAAGACGCTAGACCAGAGATCCAACCAGGAGCATTTGTTCCTGAGAGAGATCACCAGGCAGGCCATCACCAGAGACATAGACCTCATCGACTTCGGACTGAACCTAGGATGTCCCCCATGCCAGATGGAACAGAAGTTGTGGGACCATCCCAAGAGTATCGCTACTGCCTCATATCTGTTTGCTTCTGAGTGGTGGAAGTCTTGTTACCAAACAAATGATGAGAAATACCTGAATATTGCAAAGGCCCTTAAGGTTATGAATAAAAATAAACTGGCGATGCAGGTCCAGGAAATGGTAGCTAGAAATAGAGAGTGTGAGGAAACTATGCTAAAGGTTGTAGACACGGGAGAGTCAAGGTTGTCTGGGTTGAATAGTCCACCTTTAGATTCAGATATTCTGTCTGAGTTTATAGTAAAGCCAGGTAAGAAATCAGAGAAAGAGTCTGTGGTGACCGAACCAGACAGGGTGTCTGAAAGGTCTGTTAGTATTGAAGATACAGACAAGGACCACCAGCTTAGCACAATACATTCAGACAGGTCACATGAGCAGCAAGCTGACGGAGTAGACGCAGATGAACTCTTTGCAAATTCATCTGATTCAGGCAATCAAAGCCAGACTGAGACCGGAAGTTCAGGAAGTGTCTCTGAGGGTGCGTCAGCCAGCAGCTTCTCTGAGGTAAAAGAGAATTTTTGGTCTTCCAAGAGAAAAGTTTCAAAATCAGAGATGGTGTCGGGGGAGAGACGAAGAGTTAGACATTCAGATCATTGTAGTTGGTTAGAGACAGTTGATGAACCAACAGATTCAGATTCCCCTAGGTCACCAGATTCAGGTGTAGGTACTCTACCAAAGCCTTTCACATTCGATCCTCAGTCAGGTGGCTTGTTGGTTCCAGAGGGAATGAGTGAGACTGACCTGATATCCAGATTGTTACCAGAAGTTAGAATTGAAACTAAGGCATCACCAAAAGAGCAGAGTGGTAGGACTACAGCAGCAGGGAGAAAAGGTGCAGTGAAGAATTGCAGTGTTAGCATGGTTACTGTGGTACCAGAGAGAATTAACGATGCGATGCTCAGTGGGTGTACCAAAGATAAAATGGCACCAGGGGCGGGTAATCATGCGGTAACACACATGTAACAGGAGTCCATCACCTGAAGGGTTTTACGTAATAGAACTTGCCTGTCAAATCTGACGGATCTTGCAAATTAGGCAGAAGAGTTAATTGCAATTAACAACAACCTTAATCTTAATATCATATTTATTTGATCATGAAAAGGAATCTGTAAACTGAATCAAATAATTTTTCCCGAACAAGTTTAACCCTCCGCTTGGAAATTCTCTTCAAAAATAAGAACACATGTTTGTAAATTTGTACCTTTTTGAATTTTTAATACAAGGAAATTCTATTAGAGCTACAACAGAGTACCTAAAAGGAGTACACTTACGCAACTACCGTATAATTCGTATTTATGGCGCTTGCCCCATTTAAGGCGCGCCCCCTTTTTTAAGCCGATTTGCATACATTTTTGCTGATCTTTAGTGCTGATCAGTGTTTCTGATCTTTAGCTATCTTGACTCACAACTTTTGCTTTACACGTTCTGAAAGTGAGTTTGGCACATGTTTATGGCTTCTTCTCTTAATACTAGCCTCTGGTGCCTTGAAAAGATTGACTTCCATACATCATGTGCATCCATAAGCTCTCTTTGACATGTAAAAATGCCTAACACTAACATATATTCCATAAACTGCTCCGAGTAGATTGTAAATAAGGCGCACCCCAAAAATTAGCTTTTCGTGCAGCGCGCCATAAATATGACCTACACGGTAACATGATTTTCTTGTAATTGTGCATGACATGTAAAAATGTAACAATTTTCTTTGTTTTAAGTATTTTTACTTCGTTTTTAGATCATGTACAGATATACAATATAATAAATACATGTTATTCAAGTGAAGCAATGGGTTTTGTTCTGAGTATTATAACGGTTAACAAAGGGGCCGGTTTCAATAATTAAATTACATTGCTTAAATAGAATTAAATCCATTAGTGAAATCGGGTCCCAGCTGTGACAGATCTTGGTACGATAAATACATTGTATATAATACAATTTTCAATACTAGTCACAAATACAAAGTCATATTGAAACTTTTTTTTATCCATATGAGGGTTAGGTTACCGTCTACCGTCTTTTCTCGACCTTGCCCATCCACCGGAGACTGTCCCCCACATGTGCCCCGCCCAAATCACTACTGCCCCCTCTTTATTATGAGCTGAACTGATGCAACCCCTCCCCTCCACTTAACTTATTGCCTTCCCTAACCCCCTCCCCTCTCCGCTTCCCAGATTATAAGTCGAAGTGGTGTCCCCTTCCATCTTAACATCCACCTAGTATTTGTGTGTTGGATGAAAAGTACTGCATTGGTCCCAAATGAAGCAAGCACTCCACAGGTTGATGGTAGTTATAATCCCTAGATCACACACACAAACACACACACGCGCGCACTATGCGCTGAACTGATGCCCACTCTCCCTTGTATCTATGTGTTTGATGAACGGCGGCGCATTGGTAGCCAATACTGCACTCCACAGACTGACAGTTGTTTTTAACACCCAGCACGCATACAATCACGCACACACACACGCACGCGCGCACTATGCACTGAACTGATGCCCACTCTCTCCTGTGTCTATGTGTTTGATGAAGGGCAGAGCGTTGGTTGCTAGTAGAGCGCTCCACAGACTGATAGTGGTGATGATCCCCAGTACGCACAGTATGAGGGTCGCACGGCTGTACTTGTGAGCCTTCTCTACCTCCCCCGCTCGCCACCAGATGTCAGATATAACTGAAAAAGAGATAAGATCAAATTAGAAAAAAATGAAAGTCACTGAAAAGGAGACTTTTTTATCTAATATCTGCAGATATTTTTTTATGTTCCTTACTTTCTTGCTTGCTTTAAAAATTAGTTTCTTGTGGCAACTGTCAGTTTCTGAAACGAACCTGCAAACAATTTGAGGCCACTGGTACCCCTGTTCAGGACTTGAGATGACTCTGGACCGTAGGTTTTAGAAGCCGGATGTACACTGAGTCAACTCTGATGGGCCAACCAAGCTTATCTCATATTTGAAATTTTCTGGCTATGAAGAGCATACTTCCATTCTGCCAATGCCCAGCGGCCTACTGTTCATTGTCTGCCAAATTTATGATTCTTAGAATAAAAAGGGATGATAAATAGCAAAATAGATGTTTATGCTTCATTGGCGTTCCCTCCATCAGTCGAAATTTTCTAAATTTTCATAGGGATATTGATGAAAATGTGGAATTCTTGCTGGAATTCGTCAATTTGCGTCCCCTCCCCCCAATTCCATCGAAAAGTCATGGATCCGCCACTGCAGAGATCACCTTTGGCTTTCAAAAGCACTGGTCCATGCGGGTCAGGACGTTCTGATTTCACTGGTCCAGATCTAATTCAGCTGGTCCAACTGGCAAGAATTTGCAGAAATCCTTTCTCAAAATTTATTCATGAGGGAATTCCAAAAAGTGTCTGGTGGTCGATCCAGACTAGTGAGACCTAAAATTGACTAGTCCCTGGCCAGAAACAGGTAGTCAAGGACGAACGGACTACCGCTAAGGTAATCCCTGTCCTGCGCTGTCACATCACAGATTTTATGACGTCATTCGACAGACGGAACTACTTACCTGACAGGACGATGGCGACGATTCCTAGCGGAGAGATACAACAGCAGCAGGTGAACACAGCCAGGTCAAAGTAGTTCTTGTGCCTGCGCGGAGCAACATCCTGTGGTGCTGGGGGTTGTGAGGCTTCTCCCTGATCCACGCTGCGTGAAAAAAAATCGTATTTTTAGAAATTTTAAAAAAATACATTATTTCTGGCAACTTATTCTAGACAGTTTTGCACGACCGTTTTGGAGCAACTGGTACTCCTGTTTTGGATTTCGGCCATGCTCGGTTCTCTTACATGTTAACCTTCTTACGGGTACTTTTCATCCAAGTACAAACTCAGGTCGCGGTTGCTTAGCTTCAGCGATCGGCCAGGTTTAAGTTTCAATTCATGCCGCAGTGCCCAGGTACGGTTAGGGGAGGCCTCAACCCAATTTCCACCTATTTTTACCCAAAATTCGGAAAAACTGCATGAAAATGAAAAAAAAATCGGCTGTTTAGGAAGGCGCACGCCTCCTGCACCCCGCCTAAAACCGCCAATGTAAGGTGATAGAAATCATTCCATTCGATGTCTTTCGAAATGCCTTTACCAACATTACTAATTCCCAAGTAATTAGTAAAGTTTCATAACTATCCATATTTAACTTGTTAGAAAACAAGGACAGGACCTTCATCGCCCATTGCTGGAGGGGTAGCCTTATTTAGAGGGCACGAGGTATTTATTTTTTAGACAAATACGGTATGCCTATGAAATCTTGTTACCTGTAGGACTTGGATCTGCTCAAGTGTCGTTTCAGCTTCTGCAGAGCTCCTATTGGCTGACCATACTCGTCACGTGGTCCTCTGTTCACACTTCCTTTCTGACCACCAGGTGGTACGTCTGTCGACCTTTGCTGATCCCAGGTGGCACCACTGTACAATCTATTTGACCTTGACTTTTCAAGTGACCTTCCTATTTGATCATACGCCCTCAGGCTTCTCCCGTGTTTTATCAGTAATACCGGAGGCCTGTCTTCACTCGATGCCTCTTTCAACAGAATCCCCCTCCTCTCCAACAAACTTGGCACATGAACTTCAATTGACTCTGGTTCGACATCTTGACCTTGGTTTAACCTTTGAGCTGGGTCACTGGCCTTGGTAGCACCGTGTACTTGAGGTAGATCCGAAGCACCGTAAACTAACTTGAGCTTGTTCAAATGTCCATTAAAATTCCTGTTATTGTCATAAGCACCACTACTACGCCCGATTTCAAGTTGAGCTTCAACTTGACCTTGAGATTTTGATTCATTTATTTGCTGAGGTAACTTTTCCCTTTGAATCACATGCGTGGTTTTATTTGCACCAACGTCAAGAGACATATTTTTCGGAACACAAGGAGATCCTTGACCTTGATTTTCACCTTGATCTTCTCCGTGACCTTCTAACAAGGTATCATCCATCGATTGAGACGTCTTTATTTCTCTTTTAGTTTTTGGCATGTTGGTTGTCCATATTGGCACATAAGTGTCATCACTCTTGTACTGCACCGTCGTAGATACCTTTTTGCCTTTGCCCGCTGTCCAAAGAGGCACGTAAATATCCTCCTCGCTTTTAACCTCCTGACCTTGTGAATGACCTTGACCTTTAACTAATAGATCCACATTGTAAATTGTCTCATACGTATTTCGTCCGCCGTCTGTTCTGTCGTGGTCACTATCACTGTCAGATGACGACGAATAGTCCGCTGCGCTGAAAGCCGCCTGTCTCTCTAGTCTGGGCACATTCCGGTTCATGTCCGCGGGTTTTCTGCGCGGTTCATCCACAATAGAACCACTCGAATTATTCCCATTCACAGAGGAACACTTCCGATTGTTATTCTCTTGTTCCTTTGTTGTGTTGTTGCCTAATACTCTGGCATTATCGCCCATGTGGTCACATGTCGCAATAGTTGGTTGTAAATCAGGTCTTTTTATGTCCTTAAAACCACCGTGTGACCCCGAAGGTTGTGTTTGTGTTTCACTTGAAATCTTGTCAGCCTCATCAAACTCTGCCTGCTCATTGGCTGCGAACACATCATCAGCATCACAAGAGCCTCCTTGTCTGGTTTCCTCTTTCCATCGCAATTTTTTTCTCGCGAGTTTGTGGTTTGGATGGAGTGCTTGTGGTTGTTGACCCCTTGATGATGTCTCTGCTTCTCGTCTCTCGCCAAACTGTGAGGACATATTTTCTACATTATCTATGTTTGCACTGTGAGTGACACTTCCCGTTAAAGCGAACACTCTCTCCTGGGAGGAACTTCTTGGAAACCGTCCATCCGGCGTCTCCAGATAAGCGTCCTCGTTGTTTACCTTGTTGCCATTAGCAACGGACTTGTTGTCATTAGTTACGACAGCAGCTGCACCGGTTTGACCCTTCTTTTTGTCCCTCCTGGCGGCCACCCTGTGTTTTCGCGCCAGTCCATGGAGTGACGGGCCCCTCTCTCCAGCGACCCTTTCTCCATCGACCCTCTCTCCAGCGGCCCTCTCTCCAGCGCCCCCTGCTGTCACGTTACCAAGGCCTAGGACTGCCAACTCGTAGGCTGGACGTGAATCTGTGTAGAAACATTTTTTCCACATTCAGTCAATTATATTTATTTATTTATTTATCATTTGCTTTAATTTACAGTGATCGTATTATCATTACACTCCTCCCTGCTTATATCGATATCGCTTATATCAATATCCCGCTTATATTGATACCTTTTTTCCGCACCAAATTAATAGACCCTCATGTTAATTGTTGCGCTTATATCGATATCCCGCTTATATCGATGCTATTTTCCCGCACCAAAAATATCGATATATCCGGGGACAAATGTATTCATCACCAACATAGATTCGTAGGAAAAGTGATGTACACCCATTTAATGTTATTGTACGAATCAGTACAGATTTGACTAATAAAAGTATTGTTACGAAAGGGATCACCAAGTGTTTTCTTTTCTTTTCTTCTGAAGCTCTGCTAGGACTGTCTTGACAGGAGTATTTCTCGACGTCTGGGCGAAGGCGGGAGGTGTGGGAATACATAACTGTGTGGACAGGGTACCAGTCAAATAGCTAATGCGCATGCGCGGCATATCCTAGCAGAAATGTCAATTTTTAAACAGAATTTAGTTTGTTTTTATTGATATATCCTGAAATATGCCACAAATTCAAAAACTAATACAGTAAGTGTGCATATCAATTAATGTTACAAGTTTTGGGTAGGTTGAGTGGAGTGCACGATTAAATGCGACAAAGTATATGTTGTGGTCAAAAACATAACTGAAAATTTTGTTGACAGGCTTCAACAAGTTCATGATCATGTCAAAAATTATTATTCTAAATCTACGTTGCATTAGATATCCCAATGGGTGGAATTGGCTTGGGATTTGTATGCCGTACTGGAACTTACTCGACAGATTTGTGACAAGTTACCATAGATACTGTATTTCAGTCGTATCTTTCGGTACCATAGATCTGACCGAAGCTTAGTTTGTGACAAATCTGTTCTTTTGTCAGTATTTGGTGCCAACCAACGAAGGAAAATTGCTTCTTTTGACTTACAAGGAGCTCATGTTTGTAATGAGTTATGGGATGTAAATCTATCCTATGTATTTGATTAATATTTGTTCTCCAACATGTCCAAAGTTTCACAAATCATTAGCCACTTGTCGGACAAGTCCCAGTCATGCAAACTAATTCCAGGCTGATTCTACCCCTTGTGATCTGCGAATTGAAAGTCTTCAATTTGTATACCAGTTAAATGTTATTATTGCACTTGATACACTGCCCTTTTTCGTGCTGATCGCTCAGTAAACTTCCGAACCAGGAACCCACCTGGGAACTCATCCAACCTTAGTACTGGATGTTCAAGTAGGCCATCACCTCATGGTAATGCAATCAGGTGTCACTGCAGACTGTGCCATCCTGCCGTCCCACATAGGGCTGGTACCAATTAAACACCTTGGTCTGGTGAGGCTGAGACACTGCCCAATGTCTCTACCCTGTCCAGGAATAGAACCCGAGCCGCCTGCGCAGCAATGCTGCATGCTAACCACTACACTATGGGGCTCACTAGCAAAGAGTCTTTGGAAGGATTGCCGTGTAGTCTGTAGTTGTTTTGTAAAATGGCATTCCCTGCTAGTGTGCCAGTGCCGACTTTTGAAAATTTAAAGTTAAGGTAAACTACATGTAATTGCACTTGAAATGGATCTACTGGACGTTTACACTCACAGTTTAATTTACAACTTTTAACTTCCCAGCCAGGAGCTCCAATGAGAACTCACCCTTTATGGGTGTGAGTTATCCCTCAAGTAAGCCATCACCTCGTCGAGATGCGATCAGATGTCGCTCTACATTCGCATATACATGTACTGGTAGAGCTGTGCCCTTCTGTCTTCCCACATGGTTACCAATTTTATACCTTGCCAGGCTTGGTCCGGTAAAGCTGTCATCAACTGACTAATGTCTGTACCCTCTACCCTAAATTTTGTCAGATTTCTCTTGCAACGTGTTGAATGAACACAAACAAGAGGGAATGCATGTGGTCCGGACAAGTTGATTTTTATCTGGGCAAGTTGATTTTGGGACCATTCGTCCGGTCGGGCAAGTGAAGTTTGGTTCTTATAGTACACACCGTAAAAAAACAACAACAACAACAACAACAACAAAAACAATGATCATCACCAACATATGGATTTAATATCTCCTTATCCATAGGGGGAAAAGAAATATAAAAAAAAACATTTCCTAATTTACGGGGACAATTTATGGGGGGAAAAAAGAAAAATACAAACATTTCCTGATTTATGGACGGAGATGGATGGCCAGAAGGTAAGCCTGCCATAAACACGCGTACAGTGTACACCCCTCTTGGTAGAAAAAGTAGGTGTAGCAACAGGCATGACCTCTTTGTGATCACTACACACAAGCAAGAAAGAGTGCAGGTGAGAGATCCACCCTGGCTTTAAAACTTATTGGGAAGGTCGCATGAAGTACAAAACAGGAGTAATCAGTGGCCCCCCTGGTCTAACAAAAAATTAAGAAAGAAGAAAAATTATTTCACGATTGGTTTTGTTGTCGCCGCTCTTTCAAAATGTAAAAGCCATACAAGCTTCGGTTACAACTTTAAAGTGTATACTTTTATAATTTAAACATTTAAGTCTGAATCCGTCGTTATTTCAATACATGTACTCAGAAAACAAGAATTTTTGATTACTTGTGTTAAGTATGAATTTTACCTGGAAGCAAAAAATAGATCATCATACAAATTGAAAAAAAAATCCATAAATGATTTTGGTCTGTTTCCATGGCTACATCGAGTATAAAGACACGACAAGGCAAAAAGGTTTATGAATTCTTGACAGCTACTGCGTAAATCAGTTTTAACTTGGACATTACACGTTCAACGTGTAATGTCTAAAATTGATTCTTTGTACATAAAAATTGCGGATAAGTATCTGAAAGGTTTGTATCATAAACATGAGAAATGTTATCTATTAGGTACCGAATTTAAAGTCGAATTGTTTGGATTATTGGGATTACATTTCCAATCGCACTTCCAAATTAGAAATCGAACCAGAATATCAGCATTTTACACTCCTCCCCGGATATATCGATATCGCTTATTTCGATATCCCGCGTATATCGATAAATTTCTCCGTGCCAAATTTCTTTCCTAGACCCCAATGTTAATTTCCCCGCTTATATCAATACTTCTCCCTGCTTATATCGATATTTTTTTCAAAATTTACTTTTTCATGGAATATGATTGAGGGTCATCTTTAGTGTCTTCGCCTATAGTTATGCCTCATCTGGGATAAATGGAAATGGGTTTTAAATCAGTCTCAAGATGCAAAAGTTATCTAAAATTAATAACAGTTGTATAATTTAAAAAGAAAATTTCAATGGTCCGATATGCTACTTTGAACAAATGGATTTGTTCACAAAAGCTAATTGGCAAGAAGCCACTTTAAAGGTTAAATAAAAGTTGATACTGATGTGGCTTCTACTAACTACCCTTTGTGAAAATCTTCCCTTTGTCAATTCATTTCATGATCAAATAGCTTCAACCTTTA
>JBCAUI010536094.1:0-11057 GCA_038406195.1 Haplosyllis anthogorgicola
TACTTTCAGGAAGAGGTTATATGTGTAGCAGGCAAAGAAGCTCTAGAACTCGGGTTACTGTTCACTACATATATTATACTTTCAGGAAGAGGTTAAATGTGTAGCAGGCAAAGAATCTCTAGAACTCGGGTTACTGTTTACTACATATATTATACTTTCAGGAAGAGGTAATACGTGTAGCAGGCAAAGAAGCTCTAGAACTTGGGTTGCTGTTCGGAACAGAAAGGATGTCCATGCAGGAAGAGGAAACAGACGTTCTGTGTTTTCCACACTTACTATTGCAGGAGTTTGCAGCTGCTAAATATGTATCTGAACTAGATAAGGTAAGCAAGGTGCTGATCTGTAATGTCCAAAGTACCGGTAGATTGATGAAGTGGTGACACCCCTGCTACAAACAACCTGGATCTTCCTACTTAATGTTGCTTACGTTACAGATAAACTCTAGCTTTAAAACCAATGGATAGCTCCAGGACTTCACTCCAAGTCCGAAACAGTGGACACCAATGGCTCTATGCATGAAATGGAACTTGGTCCACAGAAATTTAAAAAAAGAAAAGTGAGTAAATAGATCAACATTGGCTCCAATAAGTAGGACTACTTTACTCATGTTTTCACGTTCCTCTTTGCATTTCGACAGGCTGAACTTGAACTCTTGTTCCCATCATGGCAGTCAATTCGACAACACGAAGAGGTCATCAAGTTCGCGTGCGGCCTGAGTGACGCGCCTGACGCTCTGGTGGAACTCATCTACAGCCGACTAGCGACCCACATCACAGAGAGCGGCAGCACAGAGACGGCACGGGATCGCCTGGCTCTACTAACTAGCATAGAGGAGGAGCTACCAGAGGGAGCCACCATAGATCCGCTTCACAACAAATACTTCAGTTTTGTGTGTCACACAGACAACCGGTAGGGACTTATATGTCAGGGAATTATAACTACAATTTCTAACTTATTTTACAAAAAAGCATATCAAAATTGAAAACTAAAAATGGTATCATAATTTTCTTTACCATGCTAAAAGATTTCAATGCAGCAACCCTAAAATTATACAACATAAGATTTTTCAGCTTAGTGGGAGATTCTGGTTTTTTATTAAATTGTACGTACAAATAAATACGGCGAGATATTCTTAACTGAAGTCATTTGTTTCTGCTGTATGTCAGGGAGTTCATGCAGAGTCGAGTCTACGTCTCCAAGACCGGTGCAAACAGTAACGCCATGATGTACAGAGTTGACGGATCAGGAACCAACGACGCCTACGCCATTATAGCGGGAGGCAACGAGGAGTTGAGCTGCGTGCGCACCCTATTGCAAGAGGTCCGCAGACACCAGAGAGTCCTTGTCTCCAGCGTCTACTGCGCGTCTGGAGTTCTGGAGATCCACAAGCCCAACATCCTGGTGGAAGGAGAGGAAGGGGCGTTGACGGCCACCACACCCGAACATATAACCGGAAATGAGCAGCTGGCCAATGTGCTGAGGGTCCTTCAGGAAATCCAGATGAACCAGCAGGTTTACTTCTCGCAGTTCAAGATGCAGAATGTGCGAATCGCTGATCAGGACCCCGAAGCTGGCAGTGAGTTTGTGAAGGAAGCTCCGCGGTCCATGGCTCCTCCACTGTTACCCAAGTTCTACACGTCTCTCCGGAAGGGCAAGAAGGAACCAGGCGACCAGGGCGTCAAGTTCAGTATGCGGGGTTCCAAACAACGCCGTCGGTCCCTCGCTACGACGATTGATGAATTTCTCAGTTCTGATGCTCGCTTGAGACGACCCCCGGGCGATGAAGAAGTGACGAGGCTCATGTTGAATTCGTTGAAGCTGAGTAGACATATCACGACAGTCAATATCTGGCACAACCAGCTGTCAACCCTTCTCTACCGCCACCTGGTACAACAACTCTACGGGTGTAATAAGCTGCAAGTACTAGATCTGTGGCACACACCACGGATACCTAAAGAGCTGTCCCAAATCATCGCCACTATGACGTCATTGAAAGAGGTTGACATGCGAGACTGCAACATGACGTCAGAAGTGAGCCACGTGCTGATGTCAGGTCTGTCACACTGCTGCCATCTGATAAAGGTGAACTTTGGTTACAACAACACGCTAACAGGTGGCGTTGGGGAGCTGTTTAGTGGAGCTGGCTTCCGGTTCCTGAAGAACCTGATCTTGTGGCATGCACGCCTGAACAGAGACGACATGTCCAGCATCAGTCAGGCCGCACGGTGCGGTAAACTGCCTCAACTGGAGGAACTTAGGGTCTCTGACAACACCCTGACGGATTGCTTTGGAGATCTGTTGGGTGACTCCAGCCACCCAGGTTTTCCTTCCCTGAGACGTGTAGCGATGGGCGGGACGAAGCTGAGCCGAGCTGATGTGTTGAGTATCTGCCGAGCTGCTCGAGACGGTAAACTACCCGCGCTGGAGGAGCTGCGCATGTCTAACAATGTGCTGACGGGCAGGGTGGGCGACCTCCTGGGCAACTCGAACCACCCCGGGTTCCCCGCCCTGCAGCAGCTCGTCCTGTGGAAGACCCAACTCAGCCGCATGGATCTGCTGAGTCTCGCCGACGCGTTCCGCCTGGACAAGCTGCCGGCGCTGCGGCGGTTGGACCTGGGAAGGAACGAGCTGGGTGCCGTGACGGGGGAGGAAGGGACGTGTGACTACCTCGTGGAGACGTGCGTGAACCACAGCAAACACAGAACGGAGCCTGTCACACTTGTCTTATGGAACAACAACCTGTCCGAAGCATTCAGACACAGGGTGACGACACTAACCCAGGGCTCCTCTGTGCTGCTAGAAGTGTGAAGTGTCCAGCTTTTACATCAGAATACAAATGCACAGTGGATTTAAGGCCCATCAGGTGTTGCCCCCATCAACTGTTTTTTACCGACAGTTTTTCGTGTAAATATATTAGATGTAAAGTTCTTTAAATGCATGAGTGAAATATTTCCTATCATTTTCGGAACAATAGAATTTGACGCTGTTCATTTAAGCTCCTTATCAGCACAGCGTGGAAGTGATTTATTCTGAAGGGTTCCTACTTTGATTCCAAAGTTGTTGAGGCCGCTGATGTTAGTTATGTTGCTTATTATCTCAGGAAAAGTTGATTTTTGGTAAATAAATTCGTGAAAACGAACTTGGGACATGCTGATTATTTTGTGAATGATAAAACAGAGACAGAAATGTCTGGTCACGGCACTTCATTTTGGGAAAAATACTACTTTTGTTCGAGTAAAAGACACAACATGGATTATTATTATTATAAAAATAAATAAATTTAAAATCTATTTGCTTTTGTTCTTGAATAAAGCACAAACGCCGTTTTATATTATTTTGTAAATCATAAAAAGCGACTGAGAGAAGGCACCGGAATTATATTCTTCAAATGTCAAGCACGAAAATAATAATACAGTAGAAATTTCCTGTGTGACATTTCTAATTTTCAGCCTGTGCGTAAACCGCCTTAACCTTTTCTTTTTACTAATTTTTCACCGCTAGGTGCGGGCGTTTACACAACTCTAGCACCCTCTACAACTCATTTAAATGTTTGAATTTCATATTTAACGATGAATGTTCCTCTTCACTGCCGTAAGTCGGTAAAATTTAAGTGTAATTTTAGAACATTGAAAATAATGCAATTTATTATAGTTATGTTTCCTCAACTTTGTCCTACACAAAAATTTTAAAATTTAGTCATAGATATGTACCTATGTCATAAATGAACATGTTTTTGTAATAGTAGAAAGGCCAATCTTGCATCTGCAATCTTTTGGAAATGTATTTTTTACCTCAACTGAAACATGCAACACCTTATTTGGTAAAATTTGCTTAATATCTATAAAAATATATTTTGGGGTCAAATTTTAGATTTGAACAATTTATTGCACATTTAATTGTCTGTAGCAAAAAATAAAGGGTGGTGACTCCTCAATATTTTTTATTATTTATGATCTATATTTATGCTAGATGAATTGTTTTCATAAAAACCTATTTACATTTACTGTCAGAAATAAGGCTTAATGTATAAATTCCTTTGTATTTCTATTGTATTTGATTAATTTTCAAATGCATATCTTATCTCAAAAGCAAGCATGGCAACCCCACTTTTGAACACCTTTTATGCACTCCATATGAAGTGATTATTCTGCGGAAAAAAAATCTTCGAATCCTATTAACTATCCTATTAACCTTAATTCCCTTTGACATTTTTTCCTAATACCTCTCCAAAAATCAGAAAGAAACGTCACCATTTTCTTTGATAAAATTTGTGGAAAGTACATTTATCTTCACTTGGTGGAGAATCCCGAGGACATTATGTTTAGTACATGAGCACAGATGGAGCCACGAGACGGTGAGGTTTATTTATACACCGTCAACTGAGGACATCTAGGGGAAAGTATGTCTCAAGGACGCATCGTCTACACCAGCTGATTAAGTACACAAAGGTCAAGCCACAAACCGCACACCAGTTGCGGACCCTGAGTGGGTAAAGAGGGTCTGGAGGAGGCGCGACCGAGTGGAAGGGGCAAGAGGGGGAGAGTCTGAATGGAGGGGTGGAAGGGGTTACAGAGAGTGGGTCTGAACAGAGGGGTGGAAGGGGTTGGAAGGGGTGGGTCTGAATGGAGGGGAGGAAGGGGTCAGAGGGGTGTGCATGAACAGAGGGGGTGGAGGGGGTTAGAGGGGGCGGGTCTGAATGGAGGGGTGGATGGGTTGGGGAAAAGTACAACAGGAATAAATCCACACCCATTCATTATCATTAATGTTATATTTTCCAGAACTCTTTTCAGGGGGAGCAGTGACTTGAAACATCAGGTACCCGTCTTTGAAAATCTGGTCAATCTTTCGAGGGATAGCCTGCATGATAGGGTAAGATCCCATAACACCCACTCAGATCCGTGACACATAGAGGATACAATCATACAACACAAGGAATGAATTTATTTTCATTCGGGGACATTTGCCTTGAATGAAAGTTTCCTTCCTTTTAGTTTACTATTGGGTAAAAATGCGCACGTCAGTTTGTAACGTGACCCTGTAAACGTACGATAATTTGTGACTTATTTACAGAACAATAAAAAAGTTGTACTGCCTGATGATGTTTGGTGCTTATCAGCCCGACCCACTTTACACTAAATGTGTCGCACTGTATCATATCCCGCATTTGCCTCGTTAGGAAAATGTTATGGTAAAATCTCCTGATTGTAGACTCGATTAACAACGTAAGTACAAAATAACAATATATTACAACAGTGGCATAACATTACAAAACAGAAGAATCTCAGAACCATACCTTTATGTTTCTGGTCGTATATAAAATATGGATTATGTCATGTAGTTTTCTTGTAGTTATAAGTCAAAATGTAATTGTCAAATGTTGTAAATAGGTCTAGTTCGAGTTACACATTTAACATTAATGAATAGTTGATCCAAGGTCAGATCAACTTGTTGCCGGAATAGTTTATAATAAACAGTTAATAGCAAAAAACTAAAAGCAAGCTTACTCTCTCACTGAGACTCGGAAGATAACATTAACGGACTAATGAGGTCCTCTCTTCCCCCTTACAAAAGGAAATCCTGGGACTGGTCCAACACTGGATAATGCAACACTGTTACGGTGCAGTCAGTAGTAGATCTAGAAATTACTTCGAGGGGGGCAAAATGGTGGTCAAACACGTTTTAACAGCCCAAGGGAGGAGGGCAAAATGATAGCCAAACATGGTTTAACAGAGACCAGGGGGGCGGAGCCCTAACCCGCCCCCTCCCCTCAGATCCGCTGCTGGTAATACAGGTCTTCCCGCTTAGCTCTATCCCGCAAGAGAACCTAGAAAAAGACCGAGGTAAACGGAGTTCGAGCTATCAGATAAATGTAGTACTGAGTTAACATCCAATGTGTATTTTCAAAAGTTCGACCAAAACGGCTGTTCTAGTTAACAGTGGTCTAGCTAAGCGGGGAGACCTGTAACCTCAGAATACCATTCCCTGATTAACTGTAACCGTCAGTGATTATGTAGGTCAGAGTTTAATGCTTCTAGCTGTTCTTTTCACTTGTTTGGTTTTAGTGTTACACAAGAGAATGTAGCAGTAGCTGTTAAACGCGAAGCTTCATGGTACGTAAATGAGGATGATAAAAGTAGCAAAAAATGTTTTGCATAAACAGCGACAAGATGTTTGATCTATTAATACATAGATCTACAGTATTAAGCTTGACACAGAATGTCCGGGAAGTTTAAATGCATAGTTTTAAACAATAACGATCTTAAAAGCTAATTTTTCATTACAACACTTCCAGCGCGTTCTTGACGCACCAACCCGAATGGCCGGACTCCACCGAGAGCGTTTTATCGCGGCGATAAGAGTTTTCGCTTGGCGTTTTTTTGGGATTGAACCCAATTCGATTTTTTCGTGCATTTTTTTATGTTGCAATGGGTTTTTACAGTGTTTACATATATGTGACCTTAAAAACGCACGAATTTGCGTCTTCAGTGTAGCCTAAAAAACGCAACGATAAAACGTATGAAAAACACGATAAAATGCTGCTCGGTGGAGCCGGCTTTAACGCTGCAATGTTAAGGCTATGAGTCCAATGCCAAAGAAGTGACGTTAGAATGTAGCTGCACACGCTTATCCCACACCATAACGCTATATTTGCACATAAAAGAATGCAAATGACTCATTGCAAGAAAATCATCAATTGGTATTCCTTCGGGCTTTGCTTTTATCTATGCAAACATTTTCTATTGTTTCGAGATTCTTCCGATTTCCTTGGGTTTTTTTCCAATCGATTCATTCAGTCGGAACAAACTTTAATTCACATATTTATTTCTCATTGCAAACCAGGTATACAGAGCATGGCGACTGAACCACAGAAGAAGTCCTTGTTGTCAGCCACAGACAGACCGACAGAGCGATTACTCAACAGGCTCTCCGCACATGTTGTGTACAATCACCTCTTTTCTGTCGCCTCCGAACTCCAAGTGACTGAAGCTCAGTTCTCACAAGCCAAAGCTGCTGCGAACGGTCAACCACAGTACCACGTCTTCAGGGTATGTAACAAGCCTTGTGTGTTTATATCACATTTCCTTTACTTTGAGTAATTTAATCCAAACAAGAAAGACAATCCAGTACGTTGCAAAGCCGTTGCATTCCAAACCCAAACCAGTTTTGGGAAATTAAACTGCAGCTTTATTTTTGTGGGTGATATTATAAGTTCTCACATCTCAGATGGCAGCACCTGCAACTTTCAGCACTGCATATCTACGAACTCCTAGTTGAACACTAGAAGCCGTTGCATTCCCAATGCAACGGCTTAATAAAGGAATTATATTTTTCATTGCAATACAAATGATGCGTTATGAATATAGTCTTCTTTGCTTTCCATCGCAAGGTGACTATCGTGATTATATGTTGGACTTCCCTTTAATAAGCTAATGGATGTTTCTTTCTTGGGCGTGAGGGGGCAGCCCCTGACGGGCCATAAATCCACTGAATAATTTGGATTCTGATGTTTCGTGTTAGCAAATTTCAGTGTAATTCTGCTGACTTTGAAAAATGTTTAAATATGTGGCATCTTAATTGTGTACCAAGATGTGCTGCATATTTTGACTAGGATAACTCACTCTCTGGAGATAAGATGAAAAATGTAGATTGTTTGCTTATTTTTCCAGGTGCTGTCGTGCTGGGAGAATAAAACTGTTGAACTTACGGTAGAGACAGTAATAGACAGAGTGAAGGAATGGAGGAAGAAACGTTATGTAGTGAAGGAGGTGTGGGACAGTTTACAAGATCTTGTCGACTTCAAGCTTCCTGCTGATGACACAGATGATCTATCGGTTGTACCTGAAAGTCTGCCGAAAGGTGAACTGGCTCAGGAGAGTAAGTGCTGATCATGTTTGTAAATACATGTCGCAAACGTGGCGCATTTACAAATACTTTTGACCAATTTCTGACAAACAAGATTTGCCATCATTTTCCACAGTACTTGGAGAGAAGTGACCACTTCCAGCACTAAACTTCTGTTGCAGTTTCAAAAACTTCAGACATTTGAACATTTTATAATATGTTGCTGACATAAAACATGAGATAAACTGCATAAAATGACCAACACACTCCATAAATCTGTTCAAAAAAGTTTCGTTAATCAGTTTCGTAAAAAGGGGATGCGCCAT
Organism: Haplosyllis anthogorgicola; assembly: GCA_038406195.1. Classification (NCBI taxonomy): domain Eukaryota; kingdom Metazoa; phylum Annelida; class Polychaeta; order Phyllodocida; family Syllidae; genus Haplosyllis; species Haplosyllis anthogorgicola. Next base: position 8,169 of record JBCAUI010536094.1, read on the forward strand.
AAGCAGGGTTTATAAACAGGCCACGTTTGCAACATACTCGTATGTCGTAAATGTACAAAATAACGCGCAGTGCGCGTAGACCTAATTTCAGTGGTGCACGATATTTACAAAAACTCGCAGCTTGTAAAAATTCCAATCTTATGATTTAAAATCCCATGATTTCAAAGACTTGGTTGAAAGGCGATTGTTGAAAATCTGCATTATTTTAATAAAGCAGCTGACAAAAGGGGGTGCGCCATAAATAAGGCGTCATAATCTGCACATTCACGGTACGTTAAGTAGGAAGACATTCGGTCTGTCTCAACCAAAACAAAATGCATGGTTTATTTACGTTCTTCAGTGGATCTATCTGAAAATAGGAGTTTATGGTCATCGGGTATAATTGTGCACCGAAAATCTTCTTTTGTATGATGTTCTTCTGTGTACTTCTCTTGTATACATTATCCTACATTGAGATACAGAACCTGGGAATCAGAACATTGAGATAAATTATGCATATCCATCATAACCTTAAAACCCTATTTTTTGTGTAATCCAAATAACTTTTTGTTTCAGTTGAGACAAGTCGATTCATAACAGAATATGGCATTATCCTGACAATAAGAAGGATAACGGTCTGGGTAATTAAAGATGAAAGAAACTTTTTAAAAAAAAAGTGAAACAGGCAATGATTGAGGCGCAGTTTTGGCGATGGCCATCCTTTATTTGGTACATGAGATGGCATGGATTGTAACTAGTCACATTTAATCATCTCTTTCCTAGAAATATTTCGCCATCATTGGCTAATGACCAAATGACCAAGCAGTTTCAAAAATGCTCTTTTGATGTTTATTGATCTTTCATCTTTAAAGACGACAGAATTAGAATAAATCCTTCAAAATTGTTTGGGATCTTTCAAAGTTCCGATATCACTTATGGAAATCGATTCCTCCATACTCAATCCAGCTATTGTTTGTACCGTTTTATATTTAACTGAGTAAATATACTTGAACCTCCTAAGGGGATAAGTGTATCCAAGTATGCTTAGTTATTTCAACATTAAATGACAATTTACTGATATCAAATCGGGTTCACATTTGTTAGAGGGATGGCCGTTTTTCTTTATAAAGTGTTGAAATTTTTTAAATCAAGTCTGAATAACTTGGCCAAGTGGCCAGTGATCTGAGAGCTATCCTCCCTGTAAGTTGATGATTAATTTTGTCAAATCTCATTATACTTTGACCCCCAACAGGACTTGAGTACATACAAAAGTTGACGAAACAGTCACTGAGAACCAAGCCCTTCTGCTTGGCGGTCAGCAAGGACTGGACCCTGAGATCCAGTAAGACAGACCTGAGAGAGATCTACACTGATCTGAGTTGGACCCGTAAACACAGGAAGGCTTACAACATTGAACAAGAGGATCTAAAGAATATAACTCAAATACTGAGTGAAGAACAATTGGGCGAAGATGGACCAGTCAGGATTCTTGTGCAAGGTATTTATAAATGTTTAAAATAAAAAGTAAAAAATAAAATTGTGGTCAGTTCTTTAAAGGTGTTTTTAAGTTCTTATTTCTAAGCTCTTGTGTAATAAATACATTCATGGTTGGCAGGTAAAGGTGGGATCGGCAAATCCATGGCCATGAAACATCTGGCAATCAGTTGGGCAGATGGAACTGTGGAAGAACTCAACAAGTTCCACTTCCTCTTTCACATTGCTCTCAAACACGTGAAAGACAACAGTCCCATAGAAAACATCATCATAGCACAACACAGTGGTCTGAAGGCTAACAAAGTGAAACCAGCTGAAATCAAGTCCATTCTGGAAGGAGATACAGACAGTAAAGTGTTACTGTTAATAGATGGACACGATGAGTATAAAACTGGAGGTAACACTGATATTGATGACGCCATCAAGAAAGAGAGTTTGTGGAACTGCTGGGTGATTCTGACATCACGAGAAACAGAACAGCTGAAGGAAATTCTAGAGTACATGGATGCTGAGGCTGAAATTGTAGGGTTTGACAACACAGGGGTGAAGCAATACATCATGAAATCCGTGGGAAGTGAAGAGAAGATGATCCAGATGCTGAAACAAGCCATATACAGTGGACTCTGCGAGGAACATGATTATGTAAACTTGGCCCAGGATGGTGCAGATGGAACATTCATCAAGGACTACGGCATTTTGACCATTCCAATCCTTGTGAACATGGTTATAGTCTTGTTTCTATCTAGCCTGTCTCTTCCTAAAACTAAGGGAGGAATAATGCAAGCTATAGTGGACAGATGTATAGACAGAGAAGCCATCAGAGCAAAAGGACAGAAAGCTGTTGACAGTGCAAAACAAGCTCTCTTCAATTTGGGGAAACTAGCCTGGCAGGGATTGAATGAAGCAGGAAAGAAACTCATATTTGAAAAGGTACAACTTAATTTCATTTTACTCTTTGTAGTTTTGTCAAGTTGTTCTAAAAAGGACAATATTAAATTTGTGAGGCCTGAAAAACCTTTTTTCCTTACACTTTTTAAAAAATACAATTTATCACTCTTGGAATACAATGCTAAAATATAGCTCCAAAACACAATGCTCAGTTCATGTATTATACTTTCAGAAAGAGGTTGTATGTGTAGCAGGCAAAGAAGCTCTAGAACTTTGGTTACTGTTCACTACATATACTATACTTTCAGAAAGAGGTTGTATGTGTGGCAGGCAAAGAAGCTCTAGAACTCGGGTTACTGTTCACTACATATACTATACTTTCAGAAAGAGGTTGTATGTGTGGCAGGCAAAGAAGCTCTAGAACTTTGGTTACTGTTCACTACATATACTATACTTTCAGGAAGAGGTTATATGTGTAGCAGGCAAAGAAGCTCTAGAACTCGGGTTACTGTTCACTACATATATTAT